>PVLA01007352.1:0-106820 GCA_004027455.1 Hydrochoerus hydrochaeris | reverse complement strand
TTCAAAGCTGTTATGATTGATAGTATCAAGTCTGAGAGTATAGGCAACTGCACTGAAGATGACAAGATTCACTAGAATATCCACTCTGGTTTGATTATTACCTGCCTTTGAAGTTTTATACTGTCTACAATGTTTTATTTTTACTAATATTGTTATGTACTGCTATATTCAATTATACTGCTATATTCATTTATGCCTGGTGATATAGGCAATTCTATTGAAGATAATAAGAAACAATACAGCAATCATTGTAGATCACCTTGTACTGTGGTTTTATACGACTCTTTGGTTTCATGTTTTTATAGGAATTTGTTTTGTTTTGTCTTGCTATGTTTTGTTTTTCCCTCTAATACAGAAAGGATAGAAATACATGTAGAGACTCATGTATGCATAGCCATTTACACTGTCACTATTTGACGATCTACTTTGTATGCTTTAATTTTGTAACTTGAACAACTATTTCTAAGGGGAAATATGTAATTTATCAACTAATGATTTCTTATTGTTTATCTTTTCTCTGAAATTCTGTATTATCTCTACCCTTTACATGCTTTTTTTTTCTCTTTAAAAAAATTTTTAAAAAATCACTGGTGTTAAAACTAGTCAGTGAAATTTTGATGGGAAACAATATATTTACAGAGCCTAAATTATTTTCCTATAAATTAGATATGAATTATGAGGAAACATAGTGACTTCTCAATGAGGAATCCTGTACACATCATCTTAGTCAAAGTCACAGCCGAGTCCAATTGGCGTCCTGCGATTCCTAACACCAGGTCCTCCAAGTCTTCCCACTGATTTCTGGCAAAGAAGCAAATGTGAATGTAATCCCAAATCACCATCAAATATGGTACACTGCAGAAAAGAACTCAGCTGTAATCTTTGCCAATGTCAAGATCAAGAAACACAAAGAAAGGCTGAGGGGTGATTCCAGATTGAAGGTGCTTACCCTGTGATTCTAGCTAGGATTCTGGGTGAGAGAAAGAAGTATTATGAAAGATACTATTAGTACAATTGATGGCATTTTAATGCGGGGTAAATAACAGAAAAAGTATTCAATTAATATTAAATTTATTGTGGTGGTATAAGAATATCCTTATTATTAGGAAACAGTATTCAGGAACAGAAATATATGATAGCTATAAATCTTATCAAAGTTTTTGGAAAAAGAAGAAATTATGAAGATTAAAAAATTATACAGAAATTTATGGTTAAACCATTGGCTAAGATTGTTAATATATATTTTTATTTTATCATTTAGAAACATAAAAAAATTAGTAAAAATTGTTTCAAAGGAAAATTATACATCTTCTTAGCTTTGGTCCAATAATTCTACTTTTGGACATTTATTCCAGGGAAAAACATCACAGAGGGCTACAGTGATTTTGTTAAAAAGGCATGCATCCTAACATGTAATCATGGAAAGCTGGAAACAGCTTACACATTCAACAATGCAGTGTTTTTTAAGATTGTGTAGCCATTCAAATGTAATCTAGTGGTATTTAATGTCCTGTAGAAGTATCATCTTTCAGTGATAACACAGGATTAAAAATGGAACACAGGGAACAAATTCATTTCTGTATATACGCCCTCCTGTGAATGGATCCGTAATTACACACTTATAGAACTGGAAAAGTGCAAATCAAAATGGTAATAATGGTAATGTTTACATGAAAGGGAAAAAGAATAACTTTGAAACTTTTACTTGGCCGTGCTTTCAAATCTTGCTGAAACAAACAAGACAGATAATTATAAATATAATGCTCTGGGATCTAGACTATTTTTTTTTTTAAAGAGGCATTAATAGCAATACAACTTTATGAAACCCAGACCCTTGTTAGACACACAGGCCTGTGCACCCATAATGCATTGTGCATGCTCTCAGGTGACTCTGCACCCCCACGCCAGTGAAGGTGAGTGGCAGACGATGGCCCCAAGTGCTTCCCTGTCACTGTGACCCAGTGGATGGCTGTGACAGGAAGTCAGGTCCAAGGCTTCCGTTTGTTAGGAAAGTATCTTAGGCTGGAGTCCAAAGGCTGCACATAGGCACAAAACAAGAAAAGGCAGTAAACTGTACCTGCCTTAGTACCGAAAGCTTTTATACTATGTGTTCAATTTGCATCTTCTTCATGTCAGGACTTTCAACATCAGTAATTCAGTTGTTTTTCTTTCGATTTAATTTCCAAGTTCATTTGGTTATGTTGTTTTAGAACCCGAGCTGCAGACATGTAGGTCTAGCTCCAGAACTGATTTCTGCTACTGTCTTGATCTGAGGCTTCACCTCAATTTAGATTACTCCTCATGAAGAATGATTATCATGATCAGACTGGTAATAAATGTTGAGCTGTTCTACTGAGTACTGATATGACAGAGTGACAGAAAATAAACACATATTAAGCGTACAAAGTCCTGGGGACCGGGCCTTGGCCTTACGGGTATGACAGAAGAGCTAAAGACTTTTATGAATGTCTTCAAAGACTGAAAACTGCAGAGACAGGAACAGCGTCGCTCTTTATTGGAAGGCTTTGCCGTCCTGTGTCAAGAACCTTTGAAAAGTCAGCTAAGATTATTGTCCATTAACCAGAAGGTCTCTACTCATGATTTCTAAATTCTGTGACACCTAGCAAGAGGCCTGGGAGCCATAGTGGGCTCTGGAGGGGCTGTGGTTCCAATAGAGCCTGCAAACCTGCGTCCTTTGCTTCAGCTCTCTGTTCCATAGCCCGACCCAGGTATGCAGAGGCCCTGCAGAGGCCCTGCCCACTGATAAGGGCCTTATTTAGATTCCAGCAGCCACTTCCCCACTGTGACCTGGGCTTATATAAGCATCTGACTCACACGTGGGTCCCCTTCCTGAAACTCAGGGTGAGAGCCAGCTCTCAGTCACCTGAGACACGTGAAAGGGAAACCCAGGGCCTTGTCCTCCCTGACACCTGTCCTACTTTACGACAGCTGCTGAGGAACACAGAAAAGATCACAGAGGAAAGCGGAGGCTCTGGTTGACTTAAAAATGCAGTTGTCAACCAGACAGTTGAGACAGGTCCTTTTCCTCTCTTCCCCAGCCGGGCTTCGGGGTGAGCATTTTCTACAAGAAGCTGCCACCTGTCCTTCAGTCCAGGGCATGAGGCACCCACCTCCATCTACTAAAAACACTCTGCCATTCTTCAAAATCAGTGACATTTTCCCTTTTCCTGAGGTTTCTGTATTTTCTGTTTTTCTTTCTTAAGGTTTCTTTTGTACAAAGACTGTTGACTATTGGTGTAAATCGTGGCTATTTTTCTTTCTCCTGAATTTCACGTCATGTTTTATTTGTTGTCTTCCTGAATATCGCCAGCAGCGAGGCCTGCTGATTTAAGGTGTAGATTAGATAAGCACCAAAGTCAGCCCGTTTCTCTCCTCGCCTCCGCCACTACCACCTGTGCTTTGGCCCCTGGACCTCAGTTGAGTGATTTTCGCGTTCCACCCTCCTCGGTCTGTTTTCTGCAGAGCTTTGGCTTGTGGTCCGTTAAACACAAATCATGTTATCCCCTATTCCTGGCCTGCAGGTAACTTCTCCAGTGTGTCTCAGGCTTGTGAACGAGTTCCCCTCCAGGAGAACGACCGTAAGTCAGGTTCATTCCTAGGTCTGACGAGGCGAGTGTTATGCACCTTTGACACAAATACGCAATAGCTCTGTGCTTCCACCACACATTCCTCCACAGCACCACTGCTCTCCTCCTGCCTCCGGATGTCCTGGGCTCTGATGGGCCCTGTATTACCGTATAGGGTCGCACTGTTCAGGGAGCACACAGCAGCACGGCTGCAATGACAACCAGCAGACACTACTTTGGCAACTTCTTGGCATCTACGAGTGTTTGCAATGTGAAGTTTCGTTTGTATCTGAATGCTTGCATCACTAATGTTTGTAAGTTGGGGACTTACTGTAATTGCATTTTTAATAAAAGGCAGAGGCCCTAGGGAAGCCCACACCCCTCCATCCCCTCCTCTTACTTCCTGCTGACTTCTCAGGGGTGCACATGCTACGCCCCGCATGGATTTTCTTGTCCCCTGCCTACTGGACCCCTGCTCTACTCCAGTCCAGGAACCCTTTGGCATCACCCATCTGCATGGCCAGTCTGACTGGTCTGTGTCTTCACTCCTATCTGACCTCCACGGAGACGCCACCCTGGCCACCAGCGCTATGACACCCCTGAAGTCATAGAGTGCCATGCCTTCCTTTCTCTGAAAAACACACCTACTGAGGTAGTAATGTGTCTCAATATACACACTCATCAAGCTAGAGGCGAAAAGTTTAATAACCAAAAGTAAGCCCTATATTAGTATGTGTGGCTTTTACTAGTAGTAGCATTTATTTCTCCCTTCTCTCACTAAAATATAAATCTATATTTATATTTGCCTTGTATATGACTTATTATCAAATATAGTACATAATAACACACAGTAAACCCTCAATAAATATCTGAATACTTCAGTGAAGTAAAGAAATACTTTATTTCATTTGTCTTTAATACTCCTTTCCCTTTTGCCAGTTCCTTAACTAAAGACATTTCCTCAGACTCAGCACTGTGTTGCTTTGTTGGTTGGTTTGCTTTGCCTTTCAAATTTTTCTTCTTCCCCTCCTTCCTCAAAAGTGTTTAAGTAGAAATGTTTCTCTGGGTTCCGCACTCTCTCCACGATGTGGTTCCCACCATGACAGCTCTAGTACAGACCTGCCACCCAAACTCTTCCCTGGGATGCCACTGCCAGGCGTGGCTTGGGTCATA
The DNA here is from genome assembly GCA_004027455.1 of Hydrochoerus hydrochaeris. Lineage (NCBI taxonomy): Eukaryota > Metazoa > Chordata > Mammalia > Rodentia > Hydrochaeridae > Hydrochoerus > Hydrochoerus hydrochaeris. The sequence continues at coordinate 102,060 of PVLA01007352.1, read as the reverse complement.
GGACACCAGGGATATGGTATGAATTCCATAACTCGGCCAATCACAGCCTTCACGGAGTCCCTATTCTCTTTTCCCATTTTGCTTTGCTTTAGTGCTTGGGCCAGGGCCAGGCCCTTGGACATGCTTAACACATACCCTACACTGAGCTGCCCCGGGCTCTGCACTTTTTGTGGATAATAATTATTAATTTCTGTCTTCCTTCTCAGAGTTTGCATCTAAATGAAAATTAATACATGTGCAAGTGTTTCCTGAATTATAAACAGTGCATAGTTTTGAGATACTCATAAATATACTAAATGTGTTCTTTGTGTAATGTGTCAGACTGTTATCTGGTTTAACATAGTTAATATCCTTCTTTCCTAGGCTGAATTCTTTCCAATGTTGCCTTTGCTCATTTCCATATCCAGTATTTGTAAGGCACGTATTTTCCTCTGTCCTGTCTACAGCTCCTGTGCGGCTCTCTGCTCCCTCAGGTGTGACCCTAGTCCCGCCCGCCTCAGCGCTCTCCCGAGCCATGCATCACACATGCCATCAGCTACCTCTTGGCCTCCTTTCCTTCTCTCAGTCTCCTCAAATAATTCCAGTTCAGTCTTTCCAACGCCAGTGAGATACCTGTTACTGCCTCACTAAAGTTCATGCTTTGCTCAGCTGAAGAGCCCTGCCTTGGCTGAGGGATGAGCACGTGTCCCCAGGGAGGCGATGACGTGCTGGCTTCCCAGCACCCAGGCAGCCGTGGAGTAAGACGGGCCGCAGCGTCTGCTCCCTAGATCCTGCCGGCTGCCTCCACGAGCCACTGGCACTACCCTGTGTTTTTGCTTGGACTTTAATCCCATTGACTCTCCATAGATAATTTCAGCGGATTTCTTCTTGTTTAAATCAGAACCGTTGTCTTTTCCTTAAAAATCCAGCAACTGAGGGTGGGATGTAGTTCAGCAGTAGTGCACTTTCTTACCATGGCCAGCACTCTGGATTCCATCCCCAGCATCAAAAGAAAAAGAAAGAGAGAAAGAAGAAAGAAAGAAAGAAAGAAAGAAAGAAAGAAAGAAAGAAAGAAAGAAAGAAAGATCAAGAAACTCTAACTACCAAAGTATTTTGTTCTTTGATTAAAAAAAGAAAAACTATTCCTTTTTGAATTCTTCCTCTACCTACATTTCACACTTTTTGCTGGCTTCACACCTCTTGAAAACTACTAGATACAAAATTCTTTCAACAACATTCACTGACTGATTCACAAATTAATCATCATTTTTTTTAAAAGCACAAACATCTCTTGATAGCAACTTGAAGGTTAGGAACATAACATTCATCTGTAGCCCAACCCTAAACACATCCAATCCTGTCTGATCTTGGAAGCCCAGCAGGGTTGGGCCTGGTTAGTAACTGGATGGGAGGAATGTGACACACATTTCCTTGGTTCCAGCCCTACCATCCCTACAGAAATGGCAAAGCTAACAGGGTAACAGAAAATAAGGGACCTTCTCTGATAGACTGATTAGCATGATCACATTGCACTGATTTTAATATCATGAACCATCTTCCAGTCATAGACTTCTATTTGCTTGGCATATAATTTATCAACTCATGCAAACTGTGTGAAACCAATTTAAGCTGTAGGCATTTTCTTTCTCTCTCTCCCTCTCTCTCTCTCTGGATTCCATCCCCAGCATCAAAAGAAATATATATATATATATATATATATATATATATATATATATATAATACTGCAGCCTCTTTTGAGACCTGTGGAATGTTTTCCCAAATATTTCTCTGAAATTCAGATAAGGAGAATGGAGCAATGTAGTAAATAGTAAATGTTCAAATTTCAAAAACATCATTATAACGAAAGAGACATTTCCCTTCATTTCCCTCAAAATCCTCCTCCTCGCTTCAAACACACGTACCCTGTGATTCTCGCCACTTGCTCCAGCAGTGCTGGGCGTCCCCTCTTGTGAGTGTCTTTAGTTGTGTTGCTATGGCCACCATGATGTCCTGAATCATTTCAAAACCATGAATTTTCCAGGTGATTTTGGTTTTAGGAAAAAACCAGGGATCACATGGTGCCAGGTTCAGCGAATAAGATAGATAAGAACACGGCACTCAGCAGCAGTGCTTAGTTAATTTTTATCACACTTCAGGAAGTGAAACTTCCAGAACTGCTTCAGAAGATGGTAAGAACAATGTGATGCATGTACTTGAAGTGAAGGAGCGTATTCTGAGGAGAACTCACGCAATACGTCTTTTACTGTAATGAAAGTATATTAATTTAAATATTCACCTTAGTGTCTGATCCACCTTGCTTTGGTTTGATATGCTGGGTAGTTACCATAAACTGCTCACCTGATAGACTATTTCCAAGAGATCTGCATTTTATGACTCTTTTGAATGAATTCATGTTACAATGGAATAAAATGTCTTATTTTTACAGTGTTTCATGGTCATGTGGAGAAAACTATAGTCTAGAATGAATCAGAATTGGTGTCTATAATTTTGTCTTTTGAAAACTGTGACATTCTGTTTTCTTGGAACTTTTCCCCTCTGCTTAGTCTGAAAACAACCATTTGGGCCATCACTGTAAAAAGTTGAGGTTCATTCCTTCCTGAAATCACCTGGAGATGACTCACTCAGCACTTCCCAGAGGGCCACGACAGGTTCGGGCTTGAGATCCAGGAAAGATGGAGTTGAATGTAGTTGAGATGGAAGCATTGAGCCAAACACTCATGGGGGACGTCAGCTGCTGGACACGTTCCCACTGGATGTCTTGTGGCCACGTGGGGATGGTAGGGAGGAAGGAGGATTTAGACAACTAGAACTCAGAGGAAATTTCTAAGGTGGGAGTGGGCACTACACAGACATCAAGTAAAGACTTGGGCTGTGCTGAATCAAGCCAGGAGCGGCTCCCAGAGAATATGTGCAAGGTCATGGTCCAAGTCAGTGTTGACTGGACCATGGATGGAGATGAGGAGATGCTGAGGAAGAACCTTCCAAAAAATGTGGAATAAAAAACCCAGTGAGTAGAGTATGCTGGCAGCCAGGGGGAAAGTGTTATAGTCTTTCTTTGTACTGCCAAGGTTCTCAGTATTTTAACTGAATGAGTCTGGTGGTTCTGTGGAATAGAATCCAAGAATCCTATTTCGTGAGAATTTCTGCTTCTCCCAGGGAAATGCTAACCGAGTCTGAGACTGACTCCCCACAGTGTAGTGGGACTGGGGTCTCTCCTGTGGCAACCAATCCCTCAAGCTCCCTGTGACATGGTCACTGCCAGGGCTCCTATGCTATGTGGATATTGCAGAGGGGAAGCAGGGTTAAGGGCAGGACAAGTACTCTGTGGACCCAGCTGGTGCCTGGCTCAGTGGGAAAGGCACACTTAGCAGGCACTAGGCCAAGAGGAAAAGGACTCTGTATTTTGCAGAAGCAGGACACCTGGGAAGCCACTGCTGCTGCAGTGGAGGCTTGGGACCAGGGTGTCTGCCTGAAATGGAGGAAGGCCAAAGCTCGAGGCCAACACAGGGAGCTGTGATTCCGGCGGATGTGTCTCTTCAAAATCCACCTTTCAGTCCAGTACCCAGTCTGTGGAAACTATTCCTATATGCATTATCTAAAGGAATCTAGCATCTAGAATTTTCTAAGTGGGTGTGACTCAAGAAATTTACCACTGTTTGGTCATGAAATGTGGCCCCTCTGTATCATACTTTTCTGAGCTAGGAGCTTTGTCTTTGTTCTAATGCACATTGCAGTTCTGCACCCTTTAACCTACTGTGGTGGGAAAATGTAGGAAAATTTCTTTAAAAAGAGAAGAAAGAGACTATATTGTAGGTGCAGATTTTTATGCATGGTGTTTAATGCATTTTTATTTCACAATTGTATTTTTTTGCCAGTTCCAAACAAAAATAAATAAAAATTAATAACATCTTATAAATTATCTATATTCTCCTTCAATATCTTAAGGTACACAATTATCAAAGCTGATATTGAAAATAAACAAATTGATACAATTCAGTACTCAGATAAAATTCGTAGTCAAATAAATTACGTTAAACTGCATGTAATATGACTTTATGTTCCATAGCGTCTTTGATAGAAACTGGGTACCAAAATGTCTCTTTAGACTTCAAAGTGCAGTCACAGAGTGCAAACATGGTTTTATAAGAGAAAAATACACTGTGTTACATTTCATACCGTCGGACTCGAGTAAGAGGTCTGTTTTAGGCATCAGGATTCCTAGGTGAAAACCCTGCCTATTCCAGAAACAGTACTAATCCTCTTCTTTCTCCACTAAGGGTAAAAACAAATTAGAAAATACTGGCCAGCAATCCAGTATTTTTTTCCAAAGTTCTATAAGATAGAATGGAAACTAGAGTAAAGACAAATCTGCTTTTAAATGTATTATTGAATTAAACAGAAATAAGATACTGTCATTTGTGTAAAAATTGACTTAATACCTGATGGCAGTTACATTTAGCTGCCTGTCTTGCACAGGACTCAAAAGCAACAGTTCAAGACAAAATCACACCCGTCACCATTTCTGCTACTGCTCTGGCTCCTGGCAGAGATGAGAGTGAAAGCAGGTGGAGAAAAACAGAGCTCTGCTGTGTGACAGATGCTGCAGACAGGACATAAATAAAGCTCCACTTAGCACCAATTATAACTACAATGTCCTTGGTTATAGTGTGACTACTGGGTTATTGAATGGCTTTAATGGGAAATGATAAGTGAAGTATTTTTGCGTTTGAGACTGTGTTGGCCATTACATGGTCTTGGAGACATATGCATGGCAAGCAATCTGTAAAATGATAAAGACAGATGAAATGTGGGCCAAAATATTTTCATTATCTATAGGAAATATAAACTGATGATGAACATTCTTTACATTTACTTTGCCTTGCCCTTCTTAAAACAATCATTTTTTTACTTATTTTCACCAAAAAAATGCAACTTGGGTCTTAATTTCTTTTCATAATTTTTCATTATTTAATATGTAGTTACAAAGATTTAAGTCTTTCAGGAGTTAGTTTTTTGTACTTTTTGTGAGACAGGGTGTTGCTGTGTAGTCCAGGCTGGCCTCAAACTTGCAATCCTCCTGCCTCAACCTCCTGAATGCTGGGACTACAGGTGTCCCCAACAGCATTTTTAAGTAAAAATAAGAATATCCTAAATGACTTGCATCAGGTAATTTAATGTAAAGTAGGATGTTTAAAATAGGCCAATATAGCAATATTGAAATGCTTACAATAAACCGTTCATAATTATAGCCAAGTTCTGGGTTTGCCAATAAATTTTCTTGGAAGCAGCCAAGATCTCTGAAAATAGGCAGGCTCTGGCTCTCTATAAATTCAGTAGGTGTCAGTGCCTCCTTAGAGGATTTAAAATAAGTCCTTGTGTGACATATTTAACTTCAACTACATTAAGTGGGAAATAAATATACTTTAAGGTCTCACTAAATTTTATTTTATTTGCCTTTATCATGTCTTTAAGTTTTATGGATCAGTTAACCGAGTGATGAATAACCGTAGTTCTGTGACGGGTGGCATCGCCTGAGCGTGAGGAGGCGCGTGTGTACATTTCTGCCTGTTTCTCCTGCTGCAGCCTCATCAGGAGCGTAGCTGAGAGCTGTGTGAGTGCAAACCAGTGTGCTGGGTGGGTCAGGCAGGGTACCATGGGACCCAAGCCTTGGTACCTGGCACCTGGGGGTCAACTGCGGCTCATGGCCGAGGAAGGGAGGAGGGAGAGCTAAGCCTCCCTGCCCGGCCGTCCAGGGGCAGCTCAGCGGACTCCAGGGAGTGGGGACTGACCCACGCATTCACTGAGACCAGGGGCAAGAAACCTCGGCCTCTTCCATAAAATGAACAGGAGAAAGGATCCCGCTCTCATCTCTGCCCCCCAAGGAAGGTGTGGCTACGTCTGAATGCTCAGAAGCTTCTGAATGAGCTTCTCATTTAGAAACGCACACTGTTACTTATTCTCCCTCCTTTTCCCCATTCTCTGTGTCAGAATATATGTTAAAAATACAGATTTTGGTTTTAGAAGAAGCTACTTAATGAGATATGTATAAGTTAAAATTTTTCTTGGATGGAAATGAAGTAAGTTCATTTATCTTATGACAACACCTGGAACTACTGTCATATTGCACTTTAAAAATCTTTCAAATTTTAGACTCTGATTTAATGTTAAAGTTCCTCGGCAAACTCCTTAGGAAAATAAATACTCTAACAAAGGAAGCCCAGCATTGTTTCAGGTGTGGGTATCATCCAACAAGCCAAAAAATATCCACACTTGAAACAATGCTTACTTACTTCATTTCCATTCCAGTGCCACCGGGATTGACAGGAACTGATATAGAAATGCCCACCCGACGCCGACGGGGAGTCTGCTAGGTGAGTGACCGGGCTGCAGGCATTGTAGGTAGCCTGGGGACCGTCTCTCCTCCCCTCCACGCGGCTCGGGTCAGGGTGAAGAGTCATTCTTCTCAGCTGGGTTTCCTTCAGGGATGTGATGGGTGGCATCTGACCTGTGTCTGTTTATCCTACTCCTGACAGATGGTTTTTAATGCATGACACAGAAGCGCCAATCCTGACACGGTATCAGACCACAACATGAGCCTCTGATCGGAGGAAGAAAACTCTACATGTTAAGTTGATCTGACCACAGTTTAGATTCACAGAAGTCTGTCACTGACACAGCCCTGAGCACTGTACAGTCTGTCAAAACTAAGACAAAAATAAAAACACTTTCTAAGTATATTAAAAATATACTGCTGTTGACCTAAAACGTGACCCAACATAAATATTATTAATAAAACAGGGACAGGAAGGAGAACCAGGTTCTGGGTGCACTGGCCCGACCGTTAAGAAGCCCTCAAACTTGGGACAACACTGGCTCTGCAGAGGTTACTCTTTCGTACTCCTTCTTCGACTCTTTTCTTTTCTGATTTTTGTACCTGGAAATATTCAGAAATGAAACTGTTAGCACTGCAATTAGCAGCAGCAAGAAGAAAGCATTTGATGGGCGGACCCCTAAGGTACAGTTTCGGCATGGTGTACACCAGTGGTAAAAGGAGCTCGGTAAGCACCAGGCTGAAAAGGAGGCGTCAACTGTTCGGAATGGAAATGGGAAACACAGCACCGGTCCTTCTTGAAGGCTTAGCAGGACTCTGAATGCTGAGAAATTCCAAGAGGGTGTTTCCCTCTGCCCTTCCCTCACCCTCCCGCCCCTCCCACCCACCTGCCTCCTTTTGCTCTGAATAATATTTAGTCTGTGATGATAACTAACTTGGAAAGCATTATTACGTGATGGAAATTTCGAATCACACGTGGACAAAATAAATTTCATTATATGAAAGCAGCACAGGCCTTTACTACTGTCAGAGGAAAAGGAATTCACCAAACCATTCGTACCAGCTTCAGAATGAGAGGGACTTAAAGCAGAGCCATTCCCCAGGCAGCCGTTCAATCACACGTTCCCTGCGGTGCCGAGCTAACCTGTGACCACTGCCCGGGCCGCAGCCCTGCTCTTCCCGGCTGTCCTCTGTGACAGCTATTGTGCAGGAGGCTGGGATGAGACTGTTTCAGGCCTGAGCCACCTACGTTTTTTAACTGCTTGAAAACTCGTTTCTACAACTCTCTCTTCAATTTTAAAATGGAGAAACTCTTAGATTATTAACTACAAAGCTGTGCTGTATGAAAAAAAATTTGGTCAAATAGATACAAATCTCTAAGTACAGCAGCAACGCCACATCTTCCATGTGTACACATGCATAGTGTCACACACTGCCTTGCACTGTGGGTAAGAATTTTTGCCTGTATTTTATAGAGGAAGAAACTCATTTTCCCTGACTGACTTTCAGAAAATCACATAGGTTGTAAGTAGCAGAGATAATAATAAAAATGAAGTTCGGATTGTCTGCAGCTGAAATCATTGTGAATATGCAAAGTTCAGGTTGTACGCCCCCCCATCACTATGTTCACATTTTACCCAGTCTATGGGTTTGTACTATGTAATTTGTAAAAGAAGAGTAAAAAAAAAAAAAAACCCACTGGCTTAGCCTGTTGGGTGATGCATGCCTAGAATCCCAGCACTTTGGGAGGATGAGGCAGGAGGTTAGCAAGTTCGGTCCCAGTCTGGGCATTTAGCTGCTTAAGGAGATCCTGTGTCAAAATAAAAACTGAAAAACTGAAAAAAAGACCGGGTGTGTAGCTCAGTGCAAAGGCCCTGGTAGGTTCAATTCCCAGCTCCACATTACACACATGCATACATACATACGTTCACACACACACACACACAATGGCACCAGCTTACCATCTGCAAAAATAGTATATGGAACCAGCAACGATGACAAAAAACAAGATGACAAGAATTACAGTGAGAGCTACGTATTCTTTGCTCAAGGGTTGGTGGACGGTTAAGAAGAAGTGTTCACATCGGACGCCGGTGTAACCCACATCACACCTAAAAATGGAAGCATGGGAAGAAAAATCATTTTCAGAAGAAATCATGATCATGAGTAGTTTTTTAAGTTTAACTTCACACCGTAATGCAAGAAACCAACACGACCTATTACAAGGCATAAAGCTGAATTCAAAGATTGACCTTAGGGTTAGGCTAGCATTGATCAAAGTGTACCGCAGAGCTCTCGGCTAAGCCTTGGGGTCACCATGACAGTTTGACCCAGCATGTTATAAGTTTTGTCAGCCTGAGGTGCTTTTTGTCTGTATCAGTGGAAGCAACTCTTAAACAGTGGTGGACAGGGAAAACTAGTGATGAGATTAAAGTAGAACAGCTAGTGAGAGGCACTCCTGGTACCCCCCATTCTGTCCCCTCCAACAGTCCAAGGAAATATAGAGTGACCCCAAGATGTGAAAAGAAGAGAAGAATGTGGGCATAGCCCTGTCCGCTTTTGAATCTCACCGGCAGTAATTCTCGTTCATGTCCACCAAGTAGATGCACTGCCCGTGCAGACAGTAGCCCTGCATGTCAGAGGCACACTTCGTGATTGACACTTGGGCCACGCGTGGGTTGTCTTCCATCTGGACTGTGAAGGGAACTGAGAGTTAAACACATTCTGCTGCCAGCTCGGGCTCTGGGGAGGGACATTCATCAGCTTTCCCCAGCAGTAGGCACCAAGCACCTCCAACAGCACAGGTCGGACACCGGTGGGTCGGGGAGAGTTTTCAGGAGAGGGAAGTCACATCAGCATCACACCACGCAGACTAAGAAACAAAACCCTAAACTTAAAGGAATCCAACAGACTATGCAGAACACAGCCACCCTGGAGGCCTTCATTCTCGAGTGGACCTTCACAGCAGAACGGGTCAGTTTAGCATACACACGTCCACAGCAGGGATTATTTGTGCCTCTAAATAAAATCAGTCTAAGTTTTTCACATCTCAAAGCCTTTCTAAAATTTTGTTTTACTCCCCAAAACAAACTGGAACCATTAATAATTTTGACAGAGGTTAATTCTATCACAGGAGTTTAAATGAGTAAGCCTAGTTACAGTGGGTATTTCCAACCTGCTTAGTCTACCCTCCAAAAAACCAAAAAGTCTCCCAACATTTCCTACATGGAGACCTAAATGAGACCTACACAAGCTTCTGGCTGGAAATGCCTCCTAGGCATGTACAACAACACACACAGGAGTCTTATTAGAAGCAGTGTTGCAACCTACAAGTAAAATGCATGTTAAGTATTTTAGTTACTAAGAAGTAAATGATTTTCATGAAATTATTTTTTTAAAAAGAACTTGAGTGTAATAATCTGGCCCCAGTATCCAAGATAAGAAGAGAAGGGTGGAAGGAAATTACCAGGACCTGAGGGTAACAGATAAGAGAGAAGGGGTGCTGTGTGGGACACAGCTCTTTTGTTCAAGCTCACCCTGACTCAACAGCTCAGCCTAAAGACAGAGCGCAGCTGCCTTTGTGCACAGCTGGACTCTGCAGTCCGTGAAGGGGAGGACTGTGCACAGGTCATCTTGCACCTTAACATGGCATTTGGCACATACGAAATACTCTGTGCATGTACACTGTGAGTAGGAGGGGCATCATTTGTCTTCACACACTCACACACACCCTCCTGCACACAAAATTTCCATCTTCCTATTGTTCTTGGGACTCAGTCATTCAGTGTGTCCTCAAAGGATGCTTTCATGGCAAAATGTGTTTTTCTTTATTCCCCCTTTTAATGACTAAATCTTTATAACTAATTAGATGTCTGACCTCCACCCCCTTCCCACTAGTTACTCTCTTTTATAATCTTCCCAGAATCCTAGTTAATTAGTAGCTTAAAAAATTAACCCAGCAGCTAATACCTCTTTTCCTCATGCTGCCATATCTCTACTGCCATTTTGTCAAACTGTGTCCCCTTGGTGCAGGGTGGAGATGACAACCTTACCTAAAGCTGTGCAGTTACTGTCAGACTCTCCCGGGATGCAGGACGGAATCACAGTCGTGCTGAGAACTGAATGTAGCACATGAAAACCTAAGTATGAAGGAAAAACAAATACATAATTCATCTTTCGAGGAAAGAACCTTTGATCAGTATTCAACTGCAGGATTGAGGATTTAGCTCAGCAGTTCAAGTGCTTGCCTGGTAAGTACGAGGTCATAAGTTAAGTCCCCAGTACCCAAAAAATTAAAGAATAAAAAAGAAAGAAATCCAACTGCATTACTTACAGAACTGTTTTATTTGTTTTAAGGATCTAATCCATAAAAACCATAAGGGAAAATAATTCAAGAAAATATGCATGTAACTGAAAATCAGTGAACCCCCCGTTTTTCTGTCCAAGGGGAGAAGCCGTGGCATTGTACTCATAGTCACAGATTTTGGCTGCTCTGAAAGTTTCACAGTAACTTTTTCGAAGATCTGGTTCTGTCCTATTTCCAGAGCTCAGCAGAGAATCCTCACTGCTTTACTCCATGATGCGCTCGGGTAACGCTCAGTTACAGATCTAGCACAGATTTCAGATAAGAAGTAGGCTCCACTTATGTTGATAGCTAACCAGGAGTTTCCTTGACCTGAGATTCACTCAGTTGTTTGAGAAGTGCCTGTTACTGTTCAAATTGTGTTCCATGTAAAAACAGACTTTTGTTAACACAACATAATCCGGGGTCACTTGGAACAGTTTTCCCTTCCTACCATAGATGTTAAAACCTACAAATGCTCAAGTTCCTTTCATCAAATGGCTCAGTTTCTGTCTATAACCAAGCACAAGCACATCTTCCTGGACATTTTAACTCATCTCTAGATTACTTACATTCCTTGATACAATGGGGATGCCATGGGGATACTTGTTAGAGTCTATTTTTTAGGGAACAATGACCCCAAAAGTCCAAACATGTTTGGTAGGGAGACCATTTTTAAACACGTTGGAACCCACGTACATACAGGGCCAGCTCTCTGGCTCGTGTGACTCGGGCAGGATGCACGTCAGCTGCATCCCACCATACCCCGGCACTGATTTCTGTTGCCCAGGAAGAGTCTGAACTAGCCTTTCCCTGTGTTACCAATGGAAAGATCAGCACTGGAAAACAGACACCAAAGCGACCGAAGTGCACAGAGAGCATGGAAAGCAGAGTCATTCAGCCACATGCATAACAAGGCCCTCAGCCTTGTGTACTCATGTTCATGTCTCCAGCTTCAAGCCCTCTGCTCAGTCTCCAGGAGGAGCAGGTGCTCAGCACTCACAGGCAGGGAGGAGGAAGAGGCGGCAGCCGTTGCCGTTTCCTGGACCTGAACTATGTGCCGGGCAGGGTGCCTGTCCCCTGATCTGCACCATCTCATTTCATCCTGTCCATACCTGTCTCAGGAGGAGGCTATTTTACCCCCTTTTGACCTAGGAAGAATCAACAGGAAATGTTGGAATGACTCCCTCAAGTGTCAGTGTTGCTAAATGGGCGAGGCCATAGGAGCCCAAAGTGGTGATGAGACTAGGTGCAGTGAAGGTCACACAGAAGGAGAGAGGGAGGGAGGCAAACTAAGGGCAGCTGCCTATTTACCCCCATGGCGGGCGGGAGGGAGCAGCCATTGTGTGAGGAAGCTCAAGAGGTCTAATTTTGAACACTTTGGTTAATTTCTCCCAGTCTCATTTGCCCCACCTTACAAAGCTCTGGGGAGTTTAAAATGAAATGGTGTTTTTCTGAGCACCTGATAGGCGAGTTTCCATGTTGGCCTCTCCCCAGGCAAAGCTTGGCCTGCTGCTTTAGCAGGAAATGGGTGTGCTGCCCTCTAGTGGTGCATGGAAAGTAGTTTAGAAATATCATTAAATTGGTCTTTTTTTTTTGAGGATGATTTAATCTATGTGAAGCACGGATTTTAATTTTCTTTATCACAGGAGACTTATATTTATTAAGGAAACTGTTGATTCTTTGGGTCCCAAAAGCCATCTTACATTACCATCATCACCACCATAGTTTGTATTTTCGTGTTTCAAACTTGACATAACCCTGTGAGGTCCTTTTTAGCCAGAAACAAACCCAGTACACATAAATTAAATATCTGATGTGGTATCAATTATTTAGTGACCACAAAAGAGAAATGTTGAAAATCTAATATGGAACCCCTAGTCTTTCAATTATTTGAAAATACTGTTTCCTTGAAAGCTGAAGAACAATTTTTCACCTCCTCCAAGTTTCCTCTGCATTATAAATCCTGCTTCAATAGCATTTATAGGTCACATCCAAGGACATTTCCCAAATGATTTCCAGAAAGCTAAGACTTAGATTTGCCTGGCAGTTAAACAGAGATGAAAACCCTCTTCCACATCATCTTTAGGATTTTGAGGAGACCTTTCCCTGGGTCTCCTCAGTCTGCCCTGGACTTCTAGCTACTCCCCTTTTATCCTTAAACCACAGCCCTGTCCCTCTGGGATTTTCCCACGGGGAGACATCTGTCCTCACGTCTCCCTGTAGGAGAGGGCAGTGGGACAAATCACACTTTTCAAGCAGGTTTCAGATCTCTCCTCTGCAGGAATCCAGGCAGCTGGTCCTACTAGGAGCTGCTGGCAGCCACCTGTGATGACTGCGGATCAGTGAGGTATGTCTTCAGGTGAATCTTGGTCTTTCCCCCCTTTCTTCTCCCTCTCTCTCTCTCTCTCTCTCTCTCTCTCTCTCTTAGCTGTTAGATTCCACGGTCACAGACTTTGTTCCAGTTGCTTAGGCAACAGGTGCACTGTGTGTCTTTGTTAAGGAGAGAATGCTCAGCCTAGGGTGTGCCCCAGTGGAAACTGGGCTTCCCTGACTTTGACCTGCCCTGGACACAGTCCACCGCTCGGGACAGTTTCTGTGAGACTTGCTGCGTCAGTCCAGTAGCAGGGTAATTCACAGGTGAAGTTGTCAATGGTTCCAAATACCCTTCTCATGTTACAGTGTGTGATCACCACGGCTGCGTCTTAAATGTAGCCAGTGAAAGAGCAAAGCTGGTTTAAATTGTGTGTCCAAAAGCACAACCCTCTGCTTCAGCATGGTGACTTCCCAGTGTCCCTGTGCTATGACCCCTGTCCTAATTCCTCCCAACCTGAGTCAGCCCTTGAGCTGGGGTGACCAGGAGGCTGAAATCTCTAGTCACAGAGGGCTGTGACAGCCACCATCCAGTAGCCTTGCAATCATTGCTTCTAAATGACATACGGAGGGAAAACATGTCCTGCCTGTGTAGTCTTTTAGTACTAACACTCTTCAGATTTTCGTGTTCTTTGCATACAATAATCTCTCTGCTACTCAGTTGCAAATATTACGCTGGAGTTTTTGACCCTGTACAATGGATTCCTGCTGAAAAATAATTCACTATGACATTGAAGATTTTGAATTGTGTCTCTGTCTAAAACCAGTCCAGTGACAAGCTTTACCTTCATAACTAAGTCACAGAGTAACTCCAAGCAAGGAGCTGTATTAGCGACCAATACTCAAGTGACAGTTAAGGCTTCTATTTCAATGCAGACAAGAAGCTCAAAAGCCCCTGGCTGTGGTCTCTGTCACAGGTCCCCATGGGCTGCAGGCATGCAGTCCTTGCTGTCACCTCTACCTTCCCCTGGGGAGGCTGTGTCTCAGTGACATCTCAATGTGCCAGCAGGAGTGGAGCCACCAACTCACAGGGTGAAACCTGCTTCTTCCCTATGAGTGAGGCCAACCCTCCCCTATGCAGTGCACGGTGGGGACCTTGCAGGGTGCATGGGAGTCGCTGATCGCCACCTGCAGGATGGGGAGAGCACCAAGTGTCCTGAGCTGGAGCACTCGGCAGTGATTACCCAGCACTGTAGCTGGGTGCAAGTCCAGACATGGGGAATGTGCTTCTTATCATGCTAGGCTTCTTGGAGACACTCAGCAGTCTGTGCAAGGGACTGACCCAGAGAAGGCTGTGATTTGGCGACTCGCTGACCAAACCAGGACAGCAAGCTCCATCCAGCCTCCAGAGCAGGACACAATGCCAGCACTCTAAAGGCTGAGGCAGGAAGATCACCACACAAGATCAGTCGAAACTACTGGAAAAACCAACTGTAACAACAACAAACCGTGTTCAGCTGAAGATGGGGCATGACTCCCCTAAAAGCTGCGATTCATCTCTGTCTGGAACAGATCTTCAATTCTGTTGGAAATATTTTTTCTTCAAGACACTTTGACCTGGGAGGGGCTTTAGTAAAATAATATTTTGTGCTTTACCTCCTGGGTTTTGCTTCTTCCCTGGGTCTTTAACCCGGGACTTTCCATCCACCTCCCACTGCTACTCCAACAGAAAACCTCACCAGGCAGCAGCTTTGACAGCGAGCGTCGGCCTTTGCCTCCCGCCCCCCACATAAGGGTCTTGTTGCAGCCAGGAGCGTAGAATAGTCAATGACATTTTAAGACTATTTTGCTTTTTCAGTAGATGCCTGTTGCCAAACATGAATTTTCAAAAGGATAAAGTTTTAATCAGTAAGCATAAAGAAGAAGAGAAAGTGAGGACATAAAAGATCATTTTTAAAATATCAAGCTCACTATTTCTTGTTCAGAGAATTTACACAGCACAACTCACACATTGGAGGGGATTTCCCTTTGTGGAAACACAGGTGTGGTGAGCTCCAGAGAGCGGGACTTCACTGGGGTGCACAGGGGTTCTGCAGCAGGCCCACAGGGAGAGAAGGGCTTCCTTACCACTGGTGACCAGAAAAGACAAGGAGGCCAGCTTGGCTGGTTTTCCTACCTGCCCACTGATTCTTTCCCTGAGCCTTTTCCATGTGGAAGACGCTGAACAAGATGCTCTGAGGAAAGCTGGACGAAAATGGGAAGGTCCTACCCTCCAAAGACCCCAGGGAGCAGGCACCAGGAAAGGGGGGGGAGTGCACTGATCGAAAAGCACCAAGCAGGACAGTGTGGTGAGGGGAAGACACAGGAAGGACCGGTAGCCCGGGACACTGAGGCATAAAGACATGAAGGGAGGAGCCGCAAAGGGCCAGTGTGAGTGGCGCGCTCTTGCATCACCCAATGGCACTGTGGGTGTGCAGGATGCAGGTCAGAGGTCCAGAGCAAGAGAGGTGATGCTGAAGCCGTGGCAGGGAACTTACCCGAGGCCCAGAGGATTCACAGGGCCCAGCACAAAATGGGATACTTGAGAGAGCCAGATTTGGGCAAACAGGCAGTAGATAGCAGACGGAAATGGCCAAGAGAAAAGAAAGATTTACGAGAGCAAAGAAAGTTTCACGTGAAAGCCCAGAAAATAGTCATAAGGCCATTTGGATGGGCCAGCACCGGCGACTGAAAAAATCACTAATAACTCCCTCATCACTTGGTGCTGTGGTCGACAGTAAAAATCACCAACCCGAGGTGCGTTCCCGCACACGTGTGTGCATGTGTGTGTGCGTGTGCATGTGTGTTCATGTGTGTGCGGTACTGGGGAACAAATCCAGGACTTAGATGAGCACCTTCTCTTGTTTATCAGGTAGACAAGCATCTGTCTGAGCCCCGCTAGACTTAGCTTTCTGTTTTTATCCAGTTTACCATTAATGTGACTTATTTTATTTGTCTGGGCAACTCAAGCACTGATATTAAAGCTGCGGATTATGAGTGGCAGTAAGTTATGACAATTTTAAAAACCACAGCAGGTTAGTGATTCTGAGTCAGGAGTGATGCAGCCAGCCGGGGTGTGGGGTAATATCTGGGGTGGCTCTGTCTGCCAAGGCGGGGCGAGAGGGGCCTGCCACCAACTGACGCCTGGCGGCCAGAGATGAGGTTTGCACGGAGGCAGCAGGCTGCCGCAGCAGCACCCAGCACCCAAACAGGGCTCAGAACCCCGCATAAATGCATGCATAGGAGCCCAGCTCTCTGAGTTGCGATGCTGAAGTTTACTGACACCTTGGATTAAGCTTCCTGGTGTCTGAAAGCAGAGACCCGGGAATGGGGGGTGCTGGAGGTAGGGGAGACCAATAGATGGCTGAAGTGGGTTCATGTACAATATAGGAATCCAATCAGCCAAACTGATAAATTTGGAGTTTTATTAGCTGGGCGCAGTGACCACTCCCATACACCTCTTTTTCTGATCCCCACTGAGTGGCCCTGAACTGAAGGGTCACAGGGCATTTAAAGCAAAAAAGCGCAAAGCAAGACATCCTGTTGGAAACAATCTAGCTAGACTCTTACATTAATTTTGGTTGACACCGGTATTATCCTGCTTCTTTGTTGAGCAGGTTAATTTTTCCCTCTTGTGGGGGCAGCTCCTTCTGCTTTTCTCAGGGGATTTGTACCCTGAGTAATTTTTCACTCTTCTGGATCAAATACAGGGCACAAGATGGCATCAGTTATGCCAAGCTACAACCATGACCAGAGGCTCCTCTCACTTCTGAAACAATAGTTTGTCATCATTCGTTCATATCAGGACCTATTTCTCTCTCTCTGCCTCCCACATTCTTCTTTACACACACACACACACACACACACACACACACACACACACACACACGCTCACAGTAAAAATTTGGCCGGTAAACCACAGAACACAGACTCTAATAAAAGATTATTTTTCTGCATAAATACGAAATCATTCTGAGACCCCAGGTAATTAGATCATTGCTCTAACGTAGAATGCCATGGAACCTTTATCAGCTCTGTGGGAGACACCCAGTGCTCCATACATGGCACCCCCAGAGGCACCCCCAGAAGACCTGCCTCTGGCTCTCTCCTGCCTTTTCCATGGGTCCCAAATTGCCCACAGCTGCCAGCCTTTCCCGGTCACCATTGAGGTCCACTGGGAGAACACAGCCCTGTAACCACACTGCCCGCAAGGCCGACCCTCAGAGGACCACAGGCAGGAGCCCATTTCTGAGCTCTTGGGAAAGAACATTCACGTGGCATTTGCATCTCTTAGCAGGAGACAGAGAGGATGGCTACAAAACACTCAAGTTCAGTGTTTCCCACAGTGACGCCAAGAGTACCCACTTCTTACCTAGAGGGACTGAGTCCACGTTCTCACTGCCAGTAGGGGTGGGCTATCAGATTCAGCCGGCTGCCTCAGCAATGCTATATTTGATTTATGCTTATTAATCAAGATCCAAGGAATAAAATGACACAAGATACCCTTCTCCTTGATGACTGTCCTTAATATACCCGTAGGAAATATTGAAACTGTGGCCCCAGCCACACGGAGCAACCTCGTGGAGCGCTGAGGCCTGTCTGAATTCACTTGCTCAGCTTGCAAGAGGTCACAAACTCCAGAGGCCTCGAGACTGGACATGAATCCAGGGGTTCCTGCGCTCACGCCCCTCGAGATTGGGGAAGGAAGGCCTGTCTGTTTCCTTCTTTCCTTGTCCTGAAGTCAGCATAGGCTGTACAGGAGCTGTCACCCCAGAGCAGCTTCCAGGCTCCAAGTTAGATTAAGATCTCCCTGACAGAACTCTTGATCTCAAGATAAAAGTGTCTTCTCTGATCTGGAATGGTCTAGAAGCTTGAAAAGACTGATTGAGCTAGAAAACGAGAGATTGTTCAGGGAAATGTGCTCTGCTGTGGGGAATGTCACCCTTTTATTTCCGTGCAGGAAGCCAGAAGCTAAAACTGCCGATAAACCCAGGTGAGAGCTCCTGCTCTGCTAGTCCTCCTTGTAGAACCTTAAGATCAGTTTCTTAATTTGTAAATTAAGACAGTAATATTGGACATTTATCAAACACATGAGCAATCAAATGACGTGGGGCAGTTTAAATCTGCATGCCACAAGGAATGAGGACCTTTCTCCTTATAAATATGTGTAAATTCCATGAAAGATAATAATAAGACATATGCTGAAATCCAAAATAAATTTGTTTTCCTTTCGAAAGACAGAGCTTGGGGAAATCATTCTTAATTGTTCAGGGGAAAAAGTGCCTTCAGAAGTAGTAGGTAAACTGGGCGTGGTGGCTACAGGTGTAATCCCAGCACTGGGAGGCTGAGACAGCCACATTCCATGCCAACCTGGGTTCCCTAGTGAGATCAAAGTAGCTAGCTTTTCCACTGCTTGGGGGTGACGGGCCTACACCCCAGGGAAGAAGGCACAGCCTGCTGCCCATTTCCAGCAGTAACTGTTTTTCCTTGTGGCAGAGAAATATCCAAACAGACTGGGAAAACAGAAACTGACGCAGCGCAGTTGGGAACGGGCTGGGCCACTGACGAAATCAGTGAGCAGTAATTAAGTAACGCAATAAAGGAGCTAAGCACTTTCATGACAACAAAAACACAGCGCGGCCCTGCTGGGCGGTGACCAGGTTATCCCCAGGCCGCGGTGCCCTTCCCAGAGCCCTGGCAGATGCCAGGGGAGCCCTGCGGGGCCGGGTGGGGAGGGCACGACGCCAGACGACCTGAGAACAAGGGTTACCCCCAGGGAGACGGAGCTGTCCCCGCCCCCCCTGCAGGGAGCCCCAGCCGGCTGCAGCGCCAGGAGGAAGTCGCCGGAATCGATTCCCCAGTGAAAACCACCTGAAAACCTTTGCGCACAGCTCCTGGCTCTCGCAGCCTGAGGAATTGGAACACTGATTTCCTTTTCTAAACAGAGGGACACGGAAGGGTCCACGACCAGTGTACGCCTGCCTAGTAAACCCCAGGAATAAACTCCCCCGCGCCCCCTCCGCCAGGCGGAGAAGGTACGAAGCGCCAGCACCAGCCCGGCCCGGGTCCTAGGGTTTCCGGGTCTGGCAAATAATCCAAAGAAAAAAGCGACAGTGTTCAAGTTTATTTCGCCCAGCAGGAAGCCGTATTCGTGCAACAGGAGGGAAACGCCAGTGGTTACTCCAGCCCGGGAGGCGCTGGCACCCTGCTCCCCTCGCGCCCCAGCCTGCGCCGGGGAAGGACGCTCGGAGCCGGAGCGCGCTGACCGCGCAGCTCCGCACAGGTCTCGCTCGGGCACCTGCCCGGGGCAGTGCGGTGGCCTGGCCCCCGGAGGGACCGAGAGGCTTACCCAGGCAGAGCAGCAGCGCCCGGGCCGGGCCCGCGGGAAGCAGCGTCTCCATCCTGCGGGCTGCGGGAGCTCGGGGTGCGCAGGGCGCCAGCCGACCGGACGCCTCGGGAGAAGCCGGCGCTGCTGCGGCGCAGAGCCCGGGGCCACGCGGTCGCAGAGTCTCCCTGACGCCGGGCCTGCCGGGGAAGTGAGCCCCACTGACCAGCGCCACGACCTTTATAAGTCTGGGGAGGGACCTGGGATGGGTGCAAAGTGCCCGGAGTTTCATCACCCCGGCCCCCGGGGAGGAGTGGCAGCCAGGGACTGTCCAGGTGTCCTCCTCCCTGTCCAGGCACCTGAGAGCACCAGCTGAGGAATGCAAACATGTCCTCCTGGCTCGCCGCTCCTCCCCAAACTTTTCCACTGCGGCCTCGGCCTCAGCGGGAGGAGGTGGGCGCGGGGACAGAAGGGCTGCGGCCTCTGGGATCGCCGGGGTCCCGGGCCACAGGAGTCTCCGCTTGGGTCCTCTCCTGGCTTGAAGGTCCGGGGTGCAGGTCACTGAGAGCCCCACTCGCCATCCGCCAGCTGCAGGTTTTGAGGGGCTCCCGCGTGTCCCACCGTTCTGCACACGCGCGGCCCGGCTTCCCACAGCGCCCCAGCGAGCATCCAGCGCCTCTTCCCTCCGGGTTACCAGGCTATGTCCCCTGCCTGGCCCGTGGGAGCTACTCGGCCTGGTCGTTTCCAGGGTCTGCCCAGAGCTGTGCTTCCTTAGATCCCCGGTTCCATGTCCTGTAGCGCTCATGGTCCCGCAGCCCGCATAGACGCGCGGAGTCCAGGCCTGGGCCCGTGCCTGGGAAGGACTGTGCCTGCCAGCTCAGCTCTACGGGCTGCAGCCCGGCCTCGGCCTCGCTGCCCCCTGTCCCAGGGCTTTCTACCTCCTTCCCTGGCTGGAGGGGGCTGAGCTCATGTAAGCTGTCAGCTTGGGGTAAACAGTGGTAACTGACAGATGTTAACTTCTACCTTCTATTTCTAACTGTTCTTAGAAACTCAAATCATTGCATTGTTGGGCTTTTCTCTCCCTTTAATATCAGAACGGCCCGTTTAGGAAACAGGCTTTGACAGTGCACAGTCACCTCTTCCTGTGGCCAAGCTTTGCACTGTGTGGACCTCGGCCAGGTCCCTGGCCTCTCTGGTCCGCTGCCCTGTAAGCCAGGAAGGACCACAGTGGGGCAGAAGAGGACTCAGGAGCCCGGGGAAGTGCGGTCCCCTGTGTGGCCCTGGATCTCTGGAGGAGGGGAGCAGGAAGCCAGGCCCGGCTTGCTTCTCTGCCCTTAGGGCCAGAGCTGAGAAAACTGCAGCTTGGAGATCGGAGGTTCAGGGAGCACAGGCAGGGAGCCCGTGTTTGGTGAACTAGACAGGAATGGGGGTGCCGGGGTCAAGGTGCTGTTGTCCACAAGTTGGATCTGGGAGGGGAGCAGCTCAGTGTCCCAGGAGTGAGGTCAGCTGGAATGGGACCCTCACCCTGCCTGCGACCTTCCAGGCCTGGAAGGAGGGGCAGGGAGAAGCGCTCACTGGGAAACCTCCTCCCTGGAAGCCTGGGCTGCCCCTGCCCAGGAGAGGAGGGGGCGGGGTCGCCGGATGACAGCTGGCAGCCTTGTGCCTGGCATGGAGACTGGGGAGGGTTCCCCGCTCCGGGGCTGCCCAGGGCAAGCGCGAGATGGCATCATGGTGAAAAAATCCCTGTACTCCTCTCCAAATTTTCCACCCCAAGGTGCTCTGCAAAAGGCCGATTTCACATGGTGTGAGGAAACCTCCCCTTTATGGGCTCTGTGTTTACTCAGTTTTCGAGCCATGGCTTTCCAAGAGTGACTGCGCCATGACACATCAGGGAAGATCTGCTCTGCCTCCACAAAACAGCACCGGATCCCTTTTTTTTTTTTTTTTAAATAATTGAGAACAATTTTCATTAATCGTTCATTTAAATATATGTATACATAGCATGAAGCACAATCATATTTGCTCTTAAAGGCACAAAACGTATTTGAAGACAGAACAGTTCTGGCAGAAAATAATCAAAGCATGTAGAGTTTCCCAGCTAAGAAATGAGGGCCAGACAGTCCAATCAGCCCTGTTCTCCTTTCTAAGGGGTTCGTGAACCTTCGTGTCAGTACAGACGAAATACTTGCAAATAATACCACTTCTGCAATGCCTTGGTCTCTTGTGCGATTAGCAAAAAGTAATCAGTGTACATTGATGCAGAATTTATGGTGGCCCCGGGGTGATGTGTTCCAGAATGTTACACGTTCCGGAACCACAGGGAGCACATCAGAACTGTCACACAAGGGAGCAGGCATCACGGCCCAGGCTCTGGGGAAAACAAGCCCAAACCCCCAGCCACACCCACCCAGGAGCTGCACCAGAGGAGCCCTCCTGAACCCTGGCATTTGCTAGATTTCTGCTTTTCAAACTGACAGGCTAAGCACCAGCAGCTGAGTGAGTCTGTTAGTGAGTTTTTACAATATGCAAAGTACTTTAAGTCATTTATTCATTAGTCATTTAGAAGACCACAGAGGTAACATGGGATTGAGCTGCTTGTCTCTACCAAAGGCACAGTGGACGAGGGTGGCTCAGGATGCTGGAGTACACACGCGCGCGCACACACACACATGCATGCACACGCACACACATGCACATGCACACACACATGCATGCACATGAACACATGCATACAAAAAATTAAAGCCCTGAAAAATGGGAAGCATGGAGACTTCAGTACCTGTGGTTAAATTTAATATTTAAGACATGTGACCTGGAGCATGAATTCTCATCTATCTGATGCTTCTTCTTGAAAACAGTTGAATGAATTGTAAATCTAGCAGCATGTACACTAGATGGGGCCTTCTTAGCAAGTTCCATTTGAAGGGACAATGTATGGCCTTTAATGGTAATGTTTAATTATATAGGAAATTAAAACAAAGCCAAAGAAGACATTTCCAAGCAAATTTCTGCACACTATTTCTCCATAATCTTTTCAGGACGGTGACTTTTGTAGTTCTAACCAAAATCAACTACTTACTGAATTTCTCTATAACAGCATTTTTATGTAGATATAGACATGCAACCCTGAACCTAAGAACCTAAGAGTTTTTTCCTTGTTTTTTACCTTTCCCTCCGTGTGTGTGTGTGTGTGTGTGTGTGTGTGTGTGTGAGTGTGTGTGTTCACGACTCCAGGGATGAATTCAGGGTCTGAAGCATGCCTTGCAAGTGCTCTACCACTGAGATATATTTCCCACCACTTTTAATCTCTATTGTGACACAGCATTTTGCTAAATTGCCCAGGTTGGCCTTGAACTTGTGAGCCTCCCATCCCAGTTTCCCAAGTAGCTAGGACTGCAGACATGTGCCACCTGGCCCATGTCCCAGAGAAATTGTGCCCTGCACCCAATGAACTTCTAATCCAGTTAGAGACAAAATAAGGGAAACAGAAGGAATACATATTGAATGTAATGATACTCTTTGTTAGTTCAGTAATCTCTGTTACAGGTTTAGAAAAAGATCCCCACAAGCTAATCCATTCTTCAATTGGTTTAAGAACTCAAAAAGAAAAATTCTTTTTTTCAATATAAAATTAAAGAGGTGTGAGAAAATAAGAACCTAAAGTTCAAAAATCCACTGACAAAGAAAAAAATTTCATTGACCAGTAAGTTATATTTGGACATTGATTAGCCTGATAATTTGAGGGTTTTTTTTTAAAAAAACTAAAAGGAACTGTAACAGATGTAAACACTCACATCCGCGTGAATATTGAGGGAAGGCACTGAATGGCTGACTCATCACATGAGTGGATTTCTTTCAGATCCAGAGCTGCAAGTGGAAAGAAACAGCGGCTGAGCTTAGCTTCAGTCCGTCCTCCCTGGGAGCTGCGCCTAATAGCAGAAGGACCTCCCTCTGCACAAACCCACACAGCCACAATTACGCACCTAGGGGTGACGACACAGGAATGCAGCTTTGCCTATTTACAGGCTGCTGGTTCGTGGAGCTGACAGCTGCATCGCAGCTCCTGAAGCAGCGCATCAGTGGAAATGTTCACTTTCTTTTCTTTTCTTTTTCACGTTGCCTGTCCATTTTTTTACAATGTTGTTAGTCAGTGTCTGCAGTACATGATGACAGTGCACCTTGTCAGGAGTCGGTGAGGCACAGGACACACCTGAATCCCCTCCGTCCCGGTTCTGCCTCACCCCACCTCCCTCCATCTCCTCTCCTGCCCCACTCCCTCCCTTCCTATTGTCATTTACTTGGGTCTTTGTTAAGAATTCGGGTTTTTACATGAGAGAAACCATGCAGTGCGGGCTTTCCTCAAGCCATTCACTACACACTTGGTGCCGTTGTTTCAACAAACACGTTGTGTCCCGTGTAACCACACAGAAGTCATTTAAATGACGGTATTTGATTTTGGAGACTTCACATTTTAGCACTAAGCCATTGCATGGGGATTGATGGGCCTTTACAGGTATTTAACTTAATATTCTCTCAGTTGAGGAAATTAGCATGGAACTTTCTGGTCTTCATGTAGCTTCAAAGATAACTGAATTATTTTCTGTATTTAACTATCAGTAAACAGTATCTAAACTACCTAATAGATACACGTCCTGGATGTAAAACATCTAGAAAACAAGTAGAAGGTCACAAAAACATCAGGAATTTTCTTAATTGATTTTTTTTACTATTTAGCCCTAATACTAATGGACAGGTAATGCATTGCTAGTGAAGGTTATAAAACAGCTATTAAAGCCTTTATCACTGGCATTCTGTATTTGACTTAGAAAATAGCTCCTATCCCATCAATAAGTTCATATTCTGTTGAATAATGCACCAAAATCTGTAAGGAAGTATTTGTGCAAATGGTTAATATTTTACTGCGTGACTGGAGGAACCCTAGACCTCACCACCGCTGCATTCAAAATCAGTTGATCAGCTTCAGAAAAAAAATCTGAGGCCATCTCTATCACCATGCACCAAACTAAAGTTAAAATGGTCAAAGATCTAAATATTAAAACAGAAACACTAAATCTACTGGAAGAAAAAGTAGGTAGAAATTTAGGAGGCATAAGGTAGGCAGAGAGCTCATAAACAAAAACACAACTGAGCAGGAAGTACTTCAAAGAATCAACAACTGGGATCTCCTCTTATTAAAATGTTTCTGCCCAACAAGAGAAATCACCAAAATAGTGAAAAGACAACCCACAGAGTAGGAAAGAATTTTAGCCAGCCAGCCCTCAGACAAAGGACTTTGACCTAGAACATATAAAGAATTGAAAAAAATCAGACTCCCAAATTCAAAGACCCAATCCAAAAATGGGCATCTGAGATGAACACACACCTCTCAGATGAATAAATATAGATGGCAAATAAATATATGAAAAAATATTCCACAGTTGGTCATCAAGAGATGCAAGTTAAACAACACTGAGATTTCATCTCACCCAAGAAAGAATGGCTATTATGAAGAAATCAACCAATAATAAATGTTAGCAGGACTGTGGGGACCCTTCTCCACTGTTGGTGGCAGTGTAGACTGGAATAACCACTGGGGAAATCAGTGTGGAGATTCCTCAAAATACTAGGATTAGAAGTCCCGCCCAGATATTCCCCTTCTGGGCATTTTAATTTAAAATTTAAATTTAAAACATCATACCACAGCCATACATCTATAGGAGCACAATTTATAATAGCTAAATCCTGGAAACAACCCAAATGCCCATCAACCTAGGAATAGATAAATAAGACATGGTATTTTTATATAATGGAGCACTACTCAGCTATAAAAGGGATAAACTCAGGGCTCTTACAGGTAGATGAATACAACTAGAGCCCAAACTCATAAGTGAAATAAATCAAACTCACATGTGTAAGCACGTCTTGTCTCCCTAGTGTAAGAAACTACAAGAGTAAATAAGACACAAATCTGCAGTAGATATAGAGAAAGCGAAAGAAATGGCTCTACAGGAAAGAACAGCCATGATGGGGAAAGGAGAAAAGAAGGAGGAGAAAAGAAAAAATATGTTTGTATGTAATAGCTAACCAAATTATACCACTAATTTCTCTCGGTTCATTGAAAAGATTGGTCTGTGCTTATGTTGGTTGATGAATTTTTCATGTCTGTATCTTATAATCTGAACAACTACTTGGAAAACAATATGCAATATATTAACCATTATCAATGTCTTATTATCCTATTTTGAAATTCTGTATTGTTTTTATTTCTCTCTCTCTTTACAATAAAATTAGAAAGAAAGAAAGAAAGAAAGAAAGAAAGAAAGAAAGAAAGAAAGAAAGAAAGAAAGAAAGAAAGAAAAGAAAAGAAAGGAGGGAGGGAGGAAACCTCAGGCCTGACTCTTGCCTTGCAGAGATTCTGACTCATTTTATCTGAGAAGGGTCCCAAATATTGTATATAAATCTATTTTTACAAATGGAGAGTTAAAAGCTTTAACTCATAGGAAGAGAGAAAGAACATTAAGATGCATCTTATAGATTTCTTTAGGTCACATTAGTGAGCTCCCGTGTAGTCAGGTAACTTCTCTGGGCTGTGTTCTTCTCAGGAGACACCGCCAGAGGCTGGTCACTGCTGCTGCCACCTGCCCCCATTCGATGCCACCTCCTCCCCGGAATTGTCAGGAGACCTCCAGGGGCTGGTCCCTGGAGCTCTTCAGGATTAATCTTTACTCTGCTTTCTGTTAAAGCAAACTGTCCACATAAGGATCCTGCATAGGTTCACAGCACCCCTGAGCCCACACTACAATAAATTTTGAGCAGATTTACAGGACCCCCAGGGCAAGTGTTTGACAGGATCTGTGCCGCATCTCATCAGCATACCAGAAGGAACCCTTGGAGACAACTCCGACCTGTGACGGGACAGCTGCTTACACAGTTGCTACAGACCCGCGATGGGTCCAAGCGGTTGCAGCGTGCAGGCCAGTCTAGCTGTCACGGTGACAAGGGAGCTGTTTGCTGATAACGGCCATGTCTCTGCGGAGAACGGTGGGACTAAAACCACGGAATCTCGAGGGGGCCTCACTGGTTCATCGCAGCTTCCTGGTGTTCGGAGGGTGCCCCAGATCCCTCCCTCTCCGATCCTGGCCCCACTGCAGATGTGTCTGCACTGCTTCTTCTGTGCCTGGAGTCATGGGCACACGGCAGGGGTACCGTGGGGGACAGCTGAGCTGCATCTGCTACTCGAGTGGCCCTAAGGTGCCTCGAAGCAACCTCAGGGCTGATGGGAGGACACTAAGGCAAGAGACAAAGTGTCCTAGTCCCTCCTGGGAGGGAGGAAGGGAGGGAGCGAAGGGGACTGGGGAGGGAGGGTGCGTGACAGGCCACCGCCATTGGCCACACCAGGCCCCAGCTGCCTGCAGGGAAAGAGGGCCAGTCAGGTGCTTCTCACCTGTGTCAGGCCCAGTAGCTTAGTCTAGAGGACTGAGCGTGTCTTTGGGCCTGAGAGACTTATGTTGCCCATGGTAACCACAGGGTCCCAAAAGAGCTGACTGTCAATTGCTCTTCTCTTTAACGCTGCCTGCCCCGCCCTCCTCCTCTTCCTGTGGACCCCTAGTGTCCAGTGAGGAAACCTGCTGCTCTTTGCTGAGGTATCCAGCGTGCCAGAGTCTCCGGCCCCTCCAAAATCCCAGGTCAGTGACAGAGCTGATAGGGTCCCTGGATCAAGCAACCCCAGGGCACCCCACGGAGGGATGGCTTTGGATGCCAGGGAGTGTCAGGGTTGAAGCATAAATGTGAACATGTCTACTTTGTGATATTTGAGTTAAAAAGTGTAGTATTGACCCTTTCTTTCCAGTTGATTGGTACTTTTGCTTATTTGTTGTACTGGTCAACTCTCAAAATAGTCTGTTTAAAGATTATTTCTTCTCGTTGGTCTTCTCAGATCCTGAGTAATAGCCTTTATTATATCCCTATTTCCATTACAAACTTAGCTCTTCTTCCTGTAGAGTCTTCATTTCTGCTGCTGGAAAGTAAGCTCTCGGGGGAAGAATCATATCGGTGTGTCCCAAATTCATGATACTGTAGGGAAAGGCACCTTCCTGCCAGGGAAAAGACAGGCTTTATTAAAAAGTCATGAAGGATCTTACTAGAAGCCTCTTCTGCCTCTACAGGTAGGTGCTATAGTTAAAGCAATTAGAAAGACTCCAGGTAACACAATTACCCTGAGAATTTATCAGAGTTAACAAAGCAAGGAAAAAGCCAGAAATCTAAAAGACCAGGGAATCAAGCTCCCTCACTCAGCTCTGAAAAATGCAAAGGAGATAAGGAGCAGCCACCTAAGGGCTTTTTATTTAGTACGTAACACACACACACACACACACACACACACACACACACATCTATCACAAAGGAACAGGAAGGAATCAAACAGCCAGAAAGAATGTAGACTGAGGTGCCAGAGTTAGGATCACGGACAACCAGAGAGTCAATCAGACGGTGACAACTTCCCGTGCCCACAAGTAGGATGGAATAATTCACTAACCTGTCTTCAATAAAAGGAGCCAGGGACACGAGCTTGGGGTGACTGTTGCTGAGTTCCCCATTCTGGTTTGTTCCAGAGAAGCAGTGCTGTGCTGTGCTGTGGCGTTACCCCCCACCCACCCCCCAAGATGTGTTCAGTACCTACTATGGGACCTGACACGTAGCAAGTGCTCTATAACTATCTGGGGAGTGAATTAATTGAGAACTGTCCCCAGACCTGGAAGGTCCCAAATCTTATATTTAATTCTGCAACATATAATAAAAACTAGTAATTTTAGAGGTTACAGTACCATGTGAAGAGAGCAAACTGAAAAACACCTTTCACAAGTGCTCTTTGGTCTTAAATCAGAACGTACTAAGAGAGCTTCGATCATAGTGGCTTCGTCCATACTCAGTTCTGGGTATTAATCATCTGTCACATAGCTGCTCCCTGCTCCTTTTTGGGGGCGGGGTACTGGGAACCAAACTCACCACCCTGAGTTTGCAGGGCTGCTGCTTATTGTGCCGAGCTATGTCCCCAGCCCTTGTTGCTCTCCTCACCCTCTCTTGTGTTTACTGAGTCGCTTCAGACATGACCCTCATCTTGTCCAGCCATTACCCTGACCCCCTCTGAATTCCTCTCTGAATATTCTTCACTGGGCCTCGCGCTCCACT
The DNA here is from genome assembly GCA_004027455.1 of Hydrochoerus hydrochaeris. Lineage (NCBI taxonomy): Eukaryota > Metazoa > Chordata > Mammalia > Rodentia > Hydrochaeridae > Hydrochoerus > Hydrochoerus hydrochaeris. Next base: position 73,521 of record PVLA01007352.1, on the reverse strand, counting down.
ACTTCCTTCCCTCCCTCCCCTCGCCTCCTAGCTTTATCCCTCTCGGCAAGGTCCTCCGCCTGACCACCACCTTCATCCTCAGCCTCGCTGCTTCTTGGGGGCCCAGACCTCAGATGTGTCTGGCCTCCCCGTTCCTATCCTGCAGCCCGAGCACACGACTGCTGCTCAGACAGTGTCTGCGAGGTACCAGGTCCACTCCCGCAGTTTCGCAGCTGACTTCCCAGCACCAACAGCAAAATCACCCTCTCCGCTCTCCCCGCTCTGTTGGTTTCCAGATTTTGTTCCTCTTTTCATTCTACCCTGGTCACCATCATCCTAAATCTTAAAACCCCGAATACAGTTCAGCTTTTGCTTCCCATGCAACCTCATTGAAGAAGCCCTAGCTTTGCCACTGGGAATATTTTTCTCTCTATCTGTAAAATCCCCATAACCTGCTTCATGTGTTTTGTGTTGGACAGGACGTGTTCCACAGCAGGGGAATATAGTTTCTCGGCTGCCTGCATTTGAAGACTTCAGCATAGTTGTGTAAACTTTGGGAAGCTTTCTGATGCACAAAGTGAGATGATAGAAGAGTTGTAATAAAGTAATTAAATAGTAATTATGAAATAAAATAATAAAGTTAATACACTTGGAACACTGCTTGGGGCACATAATTATTCATAGAATTATTTGTCTTGCTTTTGTTCTCATTCAAGGTGAACTGAGATTTATTTCTAGGGCTGGGTGTGTAGCTCAGTGGTAGAGGGTGCCCTTAGCAGGCACCGGGCTGGGGGTTCGAGCCCCAACATCATGAAAACACAAGTTGGTTCCTCCTCAGTGCCAGATTCTGATATTGTTAAAGCCAAAAGTTATTCCTTACTTGCTGCCTTTGAACACCCCACTGTCTTGGTTGGGTACAAGAGCAGGCATAAGTGCAGAGCTGTTGAAGGGATCTATTGGTTACCAAAGCTGAATTCCTAATTTAAATTACAAGAAGAGACTAGATGATGTTAGGGCTGGGTTAACCTGGGTCTAGCAGTGACCAGACCTGACAACGTGAGCAATTATTACAGTGATGACTCCCGTTACAGTAACGCTGTGCCTTCACCTAGCGTCACTCCTGGAGCACCTTTGGTAGACTTCTGTGAGGCAAATCTAGGGTCCGTGGTGAGGAAGAGGGGCCCAGTGACCCGTCCACTTCACACTCCAGCTGGGCGCCCAGGAGTGCTGCTCGCTAAATCATAGGAACCTGAAGGTGTGGTGTAGACACCAAAAATCGCATCGAGCGGAAGAGACACTGTGAAGAGTCTTCAGAGGCCGCTGCCCGGTGGGGACCCTGTACCACCTCGGATCAGGCTAGACAAGCTGGCCTGACACGTCCGGAGCCCTTGGATTCAATGGTAAGTATTGCTCAAAATTTTCTCAGAATTCCGCGCTACCCTTTGAGTGTCCCCTGTTTTTGTCTTTTGATACATGACAGAAGTTTGTTGCCTCCAGGTCAGGAGAGTTTACTGCTTTTCTTTTTGTGTCTTCAGATAAAGAATATTTCATAGCAGCCAAAGGAAAATTAGGTGTATTTTAGACATTTCCAGTGTTTTCTAACTAAAAACGTTGTTTTCAGTGAGGTGAGTGGTATTCCAGGCAACGAAGGCAGCACCCCAACTGTGAACCAAGTGGAAAGAAGTTTCTAAAAAACAGAACTTTCTAACGTCACATTAGTTTAGGAAAGGGAAGGAGAAAACCAAAAACTAACTTGCGAAGAGGAAGCCTGGGCAAGGCCGGGGCGGGAGGAGAGACCTCGGGCTGCTGCGAGCTCAGCTCGCTGCGTGTGAGACAGTCAGCTGCGCCCTCCCGAGTCTGTCTCCCGTCCCCCAGGGCACCCTACCGAGTAGGGACGAGAGCCCCCAGCTGAGGGGGGAGGACCTGATGCTTAGACAGCGCACCCAAAGTCAGGCAGGAATGGATTCAAACACAGGTCTCTAAATTTCAGCTCCCTCTTCTATCTGATCGCTAGTGTGTCCCCACAGGACAGGACAGGACAGGACAGCTGCCCTAGTTGAAGAGAAGCTGCAGATTCTCAGGCCAAACCCCTTGATCTGTTACCCAGCTGAAGACACCTCTTTCTCTGTCCACCCTGGCTCGCCATGTATGCAATTCGCCCACCTCTTACTCCTCAGCGTCACGGCAAAGACCTTGGGGACTGTACCAGCAGCAGGGGCAGCCGGAAGCCTCTGAGATGGGAGATGAGGGTGTGTGGCCAGGCTCAGGGGGAAGTGGGTGTGACCTGTTAGCTAGCAGATCCCAGACAGCACAGTTCCCAGAGCCTTGCAGGGGGCTTTCTCGGGAACTGCAGCAGGTTTTCAGCAGGTTCTCACCGGGACCTGTCACCAGCCTGAGGCCTGGTATCTCAGCAGCACCCTTCAGGCCCGGATGTAGAAGTTCTTATGGATTCCTCACGATTTAGACAGCGTAAAAGGACACACTGAGGCCCTGAAGGCCTTGCTGTCCTAACTTTCTGTAGCCCACACGTTTATCTCTGCTCTCACCCTCTGTTTACTCAGGCCCTCCTCACTCTGCAGAGCCTGTTTCTCTCCCACTTTTCACTGAGAGGCATCAAGGAGTTTATTGGGCAGACTTTTAAAAGTACACACTGGGAAGGCAGTGCCGACCCTCAGGAGAGCAGCATACTGTCTGGGGCGGGTTTCTATGCAGCTTTAGGGGTGCCTTCCAGGTGGGGGATCAGGGATATGCATTTATGTCTGCGGTGTCGCCTGCTGATGGCTGAGCTAGATTGTAAGCCACGCGGGCAAAGTAGAGACGTGCTGGCCACAGCATGAAGGTAGAACAGAAGAAATAGAACTACACAGAAGGTGCAATTCACAGTGCAAAAGGCAGAGACCAGCCGAGGCCACCAGGCTCGTGTGAAGGCAACATAGCACGGAATCTCTTGTGCCTGGGTGCAGCAGACAGAAGGCAAAAAGACCATCTTCAGGGAACAAAGAGAAGTGCGCCCCTTTTATAAAGATTGACAGAAGGCAGAGGATAGCAGGCGGGAAGATTTTAATAAACATCTGTGGTCAAAGTTCTCTGGCAGCCCTGCCCCTCCATGGGCGAAGTCCTGGGAAGTCCAGGGTAAATGTTCGGGTATGTCCAGATGTTTCCAGATGTCCCGGGACCTGCAAAATTCCTCGTCCTATCTTATCTCCTGTATGTCACCCTGTGCTTATAGAGGACCCCTTGGGTGCTGAGCTGAGTTCTCTGCGGACAGCAGTGCCTCCGCTGGCAAGCAGATGGGGGCCGGGAGAGTCAGTCTGATTGGAGCCTCACAGAAAGGAGACAAGGAAGCCAGACTTTTAAGATCATACTTTTAAGAAGAAAAAACCCTGTAGCTTCAGGACACAAGCCCCTTTCTCTCCTTGCCTTTTCCTTTCCCCAAGGTAGCAAATGTAGGGCTTTCCTTTCACCTACAAATGGGTTTGCCTATTCCCTATTTACTAGCAAATTCTTTTACCCATGAATATCTACATTTTAGGTTTTCCCCCACAGGAGTGGACCATTAGGTCACCATGGGTGGTCCCTCCTTCTCCACCTATTAGGCAAGACTATTAAGGAATTCCACAGGTCTCCCCACCCAAGCCACAGAACGAGCCCCAGTTACTCATCACAAGGTACCCGGTGCTTTGACCCCCGCGCTCCATCCCTGAGTGCGTCCTGTGCTTCTGTCGAGAATCTTCCCCTAATAAACCCTTCTCCCACCCTCACTGATGTGCCCTGAAAGCCTTTTCTGGTGATGAGATTCAATGAACCCACAAACTTATTTTAAAAGGGGTTTGTCGGTTGCTTCTTTCGGCCACCGGGACCCTCAGACTCTGCCTGTGACCCTATTACTGCTCCCTTGAGGAGGCAGTGTTACCGGGTTTGGGGTGCTGGGGTCTCCTTCTGGAGGTGGTTTCTAGGTTCTTCCTGTCCTGAGCAAAGAACTGGGAAGGACAAGCACAAACAGTAGCAAAGTTTAACTAACGGTGGGACATGTGTGCAGAGCACTTCCCAAAGCCCTGCACAAGCGACTCCCCGGACCGATGTCGGCTTGAGGACTGCGGGACACGAGTGGCACAGTCCCTGTGGAGTCTGCTGCTCTGCCGGCTCAACTGTGCTCTTCCTCCCGGCCCCAGTCCTGCCCCTGGCGGATGCCTGTGGCTTCTTCTACTTCAAAGCCCTGGGCTGAAGCTCTGAGCGCCAACTCCCATCTCACTTTTGCCTTCCCTTCTAGGTTTGATCCCCTTTTGGCTGGGCTTTTGGGTACACAGTGGAGACCGCCTTGGGTTAAGACACGTCTTGGTTTAAACCAGTACTGCAGCCCAACTTTGATACTGTACTTACGCTGGACCCCAGAGCAGAGCACCAGTGCAGAGGCTCAGCCCACGCTAACAGTGTCTGCTCGAAAGGGGTCAGGCCCTGATCGGAAGGTTGGTCAGAAGAGCTGCCCCAGCCCAAAGAAGTAGACAGCATGAGCTTCACAAGTGAACCCCACATCAAGCTCTCTAAGCTATGGGAAACAAGAGTCAGTCAGACAGAGACAGAAGAGGGTCAACCAGAAGAGAGGGGTTTGGGCGCCTGGCCCAGAGGGCAAGGAACTCAGAGTATCTACTAGCACTGGCATGCTGGTGCACACCTGTCATTCCAGGTCTCAGGAGGCCGAGGCAAGAGGATGACCCTGGTTGCTGCTGGGTAGAATGTGTATACCACTCCTCATCTGGATCCTACAGGGGTCAGAATCTCAGCACCAGGAATGAATTAAAGAGGCAGAGTTTAAAACAAAAGAAGCTGGTTTATTTGGAAAAAGAGAAAAAGAAGATGGACAGCTCCTCTGGAAAAGTAGGGGACATCAGAAGCAAATCCCTCCCCGACCCTGTTAGTAAGACTGGTGAATGTCTCCCATCTCCCGTGTGGGCCCCAGGAAGTTGTCACCATCTGATCGGTTGTCTTTGATTCTTTGATCCTAACCTGGACACTTCTGTCTACATTTTTGTGTGTGTGTGGCTGTTTGATTCCTTCCTGCCCCTTTATGATGGGTGTGTGTGTGTGTGTGTGTTACATATTAAATACGAGTCCTTAGGTAGCTATTCTTTAGCTGCTTTGCATTTTTCGGAGGTGAGTGAGGGTCTTTTAGATTTCTGGCTTTTTCCTTGCTTTGTTGATAAACTCTTGCTGATAAATTGTCAGGCTGCTTGTGATATGATACCTGGACCCTCTCTGGGTATACTTTCTCTCTCCTTCGTCTTTCTAATTGCTGTAACAGCAGAGCCTACCTGTAGAGGCAATTTTTAATAAAATTATCTTTTCCCTGCCTAAAGCCTGCCTTACCCTACACCGTGAGTTCAAGACCAGGTAGGGGCACACAAAATGAGACCTTGTTGCAAAAGAAGAGGGAGGAGGGGGAGGGATGGAGAAGGAGGAGGGGGAGAAGGGATGGGGGAGGGGAGGGAGAGGGAGGAGAAGTTGTTTTCCCAGCCTGTGACTTAAAGATCATACTGGTGTCTAAAGTAGCACAAAGTTGTTGCATCCGGTGCTCCAAACACCCAGGATGCAGAAGCACAGTTTTCTGTGACATAACAATAGAATGCAGTGAGGTTAAGGAGCAGGGTTCCCGCCTGCCTTTCCACTGCAGTGAAGTACAGCTCCCGAGAACAGAGGTTGTCGTTCCTGGGATGCCATGGACACCTGGAGAACCTTGGCCTCTGGTTCCCCAAGAGACCCTCTTCCTTTCTAGATTCAAGGAAGACATGGAGAAGAGGGAGGCGTTCCCCAGGTGGTGTTAGAATGCCCAGAACCTCTCTCAAGTTTCTCTCCTTTTTCTGAAAGGTGAACCAGGTGCTAGACCCTCTTGTGCCCAGTTCGGTACCTGAGCGCTGTCATGCTCTACTAGCGTTCTCCGGAGAAATGAAGGTGCTAAGTGAGATGATACAGGGGGAAAGGAAGTCACAGGCAGCTGGGATCCAACTTGAGCCCTTCGTTTACTAATTGAGCAACTTTGGATAAATTCCCTCATCATTCTATGCCTCCACTTCCCCCCAGATTATCTTCTTTCTGTCTGAAATATAGCAGTTTCTCCAGTTTCCTTTTTTCACTAGTCTTCTTGTGTTGGTTGTATCTTTCTCCACTCTTCTCTCTCTCTCTCTCTCTCTCTCTCTCTCTCTCTCTCTCTCTCTCTCTCTCTCTCTCTCTCTGGTACCAGGGAATCCAACTCAGGATCTCGTGTTTGCCAGGTCAGTGTTTATGCTGCTGAGCTAAATCCCCAGCCCCCTCTTTACTCTCTTTTGGTCTTTATATATAAAGTGAATTTTTTGTAGAAGCATATGGTTGGGTCTTATTTCTAACTACTCTAAAACTCTCTATCTTTTAATTGCTAAGTGATTTAAGCTGAGTGATTTCCATATAGTTGGATTAATATGTTCCGTGATTGTGTTTTCTGTTCATTGTATTCTCTATAGTTATTTCTACCCATTTTGTAACCTATTCTCTTTTAGCCTTCTCTGATATTAATTGAACACTTCAAACTATTTAATTTCATCTCCTTTATTTGTGGGTCAATTATAGTATTTCCAAAAGACTGCAGTAGCTGCTCTCAAGTTTGCAATAGACATTTAAATGATCTAAATCCAGGTCTTAGTTACTTTTCTCATTGCTAAGACAAAATACCCAACATCTGAAGTTAAAGGAAGAAAGGTTTGTTTGGTTCACGGTTTGTGGAAGTTTCAGCCTGTAGACAACTGACTCCGAGGCAGCGTGACATGGCAGAAGAGTGTCTCAGAGGAGAACAGATCACGGTGCCCACAAGGGAGCAACAACAAGAAGGAAAGAGGAGGCTGTGCCATATGTTGCCCCCAGGCTACCCACCCTAGGGCAGGTGTAGCACTGATACCCTCAGCCCTCGCCAGCACTGTGCCACACCAGTCAGCGGACTGATTTACCGATCACCCATCCTGAGTCCCAGCATCACACACTCCAGGTCCAGCCACCTCTGAAGAAGCCCCCTCTGACCACTCGAGGCAATGGGAAGACATCCAGACACAAGCCGTAACTGCTGTCTTCAAATGACACAGCACCGTTTCACACACACAGCGATCATCTCATAGGGTGTTACCCATTTCTATGGCTTTGCTGCCCCTATGTTTATTTATCCATTTTTATACTCACATGATACAGGGGGTTACTATTATTGCCTTTTAAAAGTTGTATTTTAGATCAGTTAACAAGAAGAAATAAAGATTTTAAAATGGAGACATAACAGAAGACCCAGTCCTTGCACTGACTGACTCCATCTCGTCCCTCCAACCTGCTTTTTTCTTAAAGTGCTTTCTCCTTCCCAGCTCCCTAGGGGGGCGTCATCTCCTGATGATGGTGGCATCTGCTCCGCAACGACAGTGCTAGCAGTCCCAGCCCTGCCATGGGACCACAGCCCACAAGGGCCCCTGGTGAATTCGAGCCCCTGGGCTGCCTCTTCTGTCTTCCTGTGTGTCCCTGAAGCTGTTTTCAGACCAGGGTTTGTGCAAACCAAAGTCAACTTCCCTGCTTCCCCACACCTGCCCCTGCCACTTGGATTCTGGAGGCGACAGGCTGTGTGACTTTTCCTAGGAAGACCCTAGAGCCAGTCTTCCGGTGGCGGACTCTGGAAATGGTCGCTTACACTGGATATAGGATTCTAAGTGACTGACTGTGGATTTTCTTTTTCGGCATGGCTTTAACGCTGTTATTCTACTTGAACATGGTTTCTGATGTGAAGTATGCTGTATTTTTATTGTTATTGTTGTTGCAAGAAAGGGTCTCACTATGCAGTTCCGGCTGGCTTTGAACTCACTACGTAGCCCAGACCGGCCTTGAACTCATGATGATCCTCCTGCCTCAGCCTCCCGAGTGCTGGGATTATAGGTGTGTGCACTAAACCCAGCTAGTTCACTGGATTTCTTGTTCCTCTTCGGGGATGTACTTCCCTGGCTTCCTGTCTTAGAGACCATTTTCTGCAGTTTGAATATGATGCGCCTGTCTTGCTGGGCATTCTCTGAGCTTTCTAGGCCCGCCATCTGTCAGTAGTTTTGGAGAATGTTAAATCACCATCACACCGAGCATTCCTCCTGTCTGTCCTCTCTTCCTTTCGGTACCCCCCATTGAGCAGGCCCAAACCTTCTGAAATGTGTTCCCAGTCTTGAATATCCTGTCTGGGTGTGTGTGTTTTCTTTTTCCTCATTGTTTTTCAGTTTTGAGACATTTTATTAATTTACCTTCAAATCCAAACATTCATTCACAGCTTAGTTATCCTTTACTTCTGTTGCAGAACTAAGCTTTTTGTTGGTGTTGGGTTTTTTTGGCCTTTTTGAGCCAGGGTCTCTCTATGCAGTCCATGCTGGCCTGGAGCTCACTTTTGTAACTCAGGCTGGTCACGCACTCACAATGATCCTCCTGCCTCAGCTTCCCGCATGCTTAGGATTACAGGCATGTACCACCATGCCCGGCTACAGCACCAAGATTTTTTTGAGTGCTGGGCATTTCCACACCTGGGTTTACATTCACTCTCAATCCTGCCTTTCATCTCTCCATGAACACCCTTAATATTAATATTTATCACGATCATTTTTAGTTCCTTCTTGTTACCCGAGTTCTGATTTTTGTCCCTCCCAATGTTTTCCTCCAACCTTCAAGTCGCCTTAGAACGTCTTAGCTGAAAACTCGGCATGATGCATGGGGTAACAGAAACTGGTATAAACAGGTCTTGTGCATGAGGTTTGAAATAAACCTGATGACGAGTTAGGCTGCTTGTAATGTTTGTGGTAATGGTCAGTTGCAGTGTCCATGGCTGAAAATCACCCCGCGTCTGTCTCCTCCGTGGCTGCGGCTTCCCTGAGCGCTGCTTACACACGCACAGCCTCTAGCCATCCTGTTAGTACACTGAATCCGCTAGGTGCACTGCGAGGGGAGGCGGGAAGCAGGTGTCCCGGGACCTCATCACTAAATCTGCCTGGGAGTCTGCCTTCCTGGGCTACGACCTTCCTAAGCGTTACCCTGCTTACTCCTGAGGTGAGCCAAGGAATCCAGGGGCTAGAGTGACGTAAATGTGCTTCCAGGGAGAGCAGGCCTTGGTCATGAGGGAGCCCCCATCTCATCCTGAGAAGCCCACGACAGGGGAGCCCCATGCTTCACTACCCAGGAGCCACTCCCTCCCAGGACCTCACACAGCCTGCAGACGCCACCGACACCAGGAAATGTCCCTACCCATTGACTGCTCTGGGGCTGCTGCTCTTGGGAAATACACCTCAGCAGTCACTGTGAATTGGCCCATGTTCCTAGAACAGCGATAGAGAAACTTCTAGAGACGAGAGGCCAAACCACAACCCCAGATCCACTTACTTATCGCAAAGTGCCAACCTGAACACCGAGATTTTAGTTTAGAGAAAAACAACTCATACATTAACATCTTTTGTCTTAAAAAAAAAGCAAGCCTGCCAAAGTTTTGCCACCACTACCCTAGACCTTGCAGCGCTCTGTGGTCTCGCTTCTTTGATGAAGTCCAGAAAATTTCATTTTAGTTTGCTGAATTTATTTTGCATATTGTAAAGAGAGCACTTCTTGGGGCTGGGCACCCCACGCCCCGGGATTCCATATGGTCAGCGCTCTGACATTCCCAAGCCCGGTATGCTCAGGGCTTTATGGAGGCCTCACCGCTTACTGAAAGCTCACAGAGGAGGTCAGGAGACCAAGCAAGGCCTCTCCATGCGGTCCCCTCCCTCCAGGCTGTGGGAAAGGAGCCCTCTGAAATGGGGAGCGGCCGTGGCCTTGTCTCGGTAGATGAGTTTCTATGATGGGAGTGGCCTCGGGCATGAAAAATTCGAGTTTCTATGGCCTGATGTAAAGGGGGAGTTAAAAGCCACAAACTGTGGGGAAAACAGAAATACAGATACCAGGGTATCATGACCGCTGTCTGTCCGTCTGCTTTGTAAGCAGTTTGCCTGGAGGGCTGTAACTTCTTGAGATCTTGATTCCATGAACAGTGATTCTATTTTTAAACTTCCTTTTCGAATCTCAGCTCCCAGACTTATTAACTTGGAGCTGTTTAACAACTGTGAATCATATTTTTATCTACCGAATGGTGATAACAGTACGTGTACTGTGGGATACTTCTGAGGTTAAAATACTCTCACATCTTCAAAGTGCTGAGAAAAATGCCTGTAGTGTGGAGGGTGTCAGTCAATATGCAAATTCTCCCCATGTGGCACACACACACACGTACACACACCTATGCATACCCTCACCCACACAGACACACATACACAAGCATACACACATGTACATACACACCTGCACACGCAGACATGCAATCACAAGCCAACCGAGAAGCAATCCTTACTCTTGACTGTAGCGTACAACTGTCAGAAAGCATTTTTTATTTTATTACAAAATAAATAAAAGCATGCAGATGTAAATTTGCTCATTGGTGCCGAGAGTCACAATGTTGTCACACTTTAAACAATGTTTTCACCTATGCACCCTTGCTGGATCATCAAGAATACATCTAACTTTACACAAACTGCAGAGAAGAGGAGGATGGGGTCTTTGCCTTTTACAAAAGAGAGTTGGGCAGTAGGACAAGGTGTTTTTTAAATGTCTGAACTTCTTTATTGGGGGGCATAAGTCATGCAGAAAATAAGAGCACATTTACTGGTGTGAAATGAGATGAGATGCAATCTGGGAACTGATTTGACTTTCAGTTATTTATATGATGCTACTTCGTCAAACATGAAGGTCAAAAATAAGTAATTCGATGACGACGGTGTTTGTTTACTCGTGAGCATCTGCTTCATCTCCGTTTCAGCCCCTGAACTGTGTATTATAAATGCTACCAAGTAAACGTCATCAGCCGCCCTTCACGCTTTGCTTTAGAATTCTTTGCGTTAACAACAACATTGCGACATATGGAACAGCTGCGCATCCGGCGCCTTTTTTAGAGGGAGGCCACAGCTGCCACGAGGCCGGGCTCAGCCTCTGTCTAGGCCACCGCTGCGCACGCAGGGCTAATGTCCCGGCCCCCGCACAGATTCAGACATCTAAATGCTGCAGTCAGCTGACGTTTGCTGCAAGCATTCATGATTATTTTTAGTCAAACCTTAGCCACAGGCCATATGATTGCACTGCGGGCAGTGGAGTATGAGGAACCGTTTTGGGGCAATTTCACCCCCACACCTGAAGTTTCACTCTCCACGTGTTCGGTTCCCACGGTCCACCGCGGCGCAGAAGTGTCAGATAAGCATCCAGGAGTGATTCGTGAGCGCCCAAGCTGCGCTGTGAGCCCCATGAAACCTCACGGCAGGACCCGAGGACCTCCCAGGGCCCGAGTCACAGCTGCGGCGGATCCGTGGATACGGTGGATCCGGGCCGTGTCTGCTCCCTGCTGCCAATCACTCAGCTGCTGCTGAGGTCTGCTGTGGCAATAGCGCAGTGCTTGTCGAGTGATGTTTATATACGCAGCAGCAGACGCTGTGTCACCCCGCCGTCCTCCCCACATCATGTCACAGCATCACAAGAAGATGTGGACAGGTGTTCCTCTCCTGTGGATGTTAAGTGTTCTGTTCCATGAACTTACAGAATTTGTAGCACAGTCATCTTAGCTATCCTAAGTGTATTTATATAAATTTAGATATTTCTTCTTTTCCCTCCTTTTCCCAAGATACTATTTTTCCCCTTTGAGCAGATTCTTATCCTTTCAGTGCTTTTGAAGGCCTGTAATGCCTTCATCACTCTGTTCCGATCAGTTTTATCCTAGTTTGTTTTGTACGAATTCATTGTGTTAGAAGAAAACGAGAGACATTATGGGAGTCACTGTAGACCTCCTGTTGTCTTGCTTTGACACCTGTGTCACATTGTTTTCTTCTGATCTGCTTTGTTCTGTTTTGTTCTGTTTAGTTTTACCCTCTTTAAACTTAAAAATAAAAAAGACGATGTAGAGAGACAGAGGGTGTAATGGGGCTGAGTCCCTTAAAACTAAGCTTTTAAAGCCGTAATTTATTTCTCTTTTTTCATCCTAGCCACTGCCGTTCGAACCTGTTCTTTAAGCTGCCCTCCAACCCACAGCCCTTCAGGAAAGCATTTCTTACTAAGAACCCAGGAAAAGGCTGCACCCACCATCCCAGCCCTGCAGGATGCACGGCGGGAAACCCCAGTTGCACACAGCTGTCAGCTCACTGCGGGCCACGTCTGGCCGCATCTACAGGTGCACACATCTCAGCTTTCGTCTTCCTATGAATCGCAGTGCTTCAGATTTGCTGTCTCCCTGGTTTGGCCAAAGCGCAGATCCTTCCTTTGCCTCCCTTTTCTTTTATTGCAGCACCGATGACCGAGCCCCTGGCTTCCTGCATGCTAGGCGAGCACTCTCTTGCTGAGAGGCCCCTCCAGCCCCATTTTTGCTTTTTGCATCACTTTTCTCTTTGTCCTATGTGGACAGATGGCCAGATCCCGTCGGTCGGTCAGGGTGGTAGATTCAGGCCCAAGGAACAAGATCACATTCACACAGCTTGTTAAAGTATATTGTTCCACTCATTCTAGTTTATTATTCATTAGCGTCATTAATCTGTTCCTGTTTCTCAATCATAAATTAAACTTTAGCACAGCCATGCATTTATGGAGGACGCACCATCCATTCTTGACGGGGTGCAGTCAGAGTTTCCGACTTTCTCTGGGGGCCCTGAGGACCTGACAGCTGCTGTGTTAAAGTTCTTACCCTGCAACCCCAGAACTTGACAGCACTTGGAGAAAAGTCTAAAATGTGGCCGCTGCGGGGCCTGGGCTGCATCTGAGTGTCCTGAGAAGAGAAAGCTTGGACACAGGCAGAGGCTCACAGAAGGGTGAGCACATGCAGGCAAAGACGCAGAGCGGGAGGCTGTCCCCGAGCAAAGAAGATGCTGGAAGCGAGCAAACCCCCGTCAAGGTGAGAAGGTAAAATCCACTGTAGGTGGAGCCACAAGGGCTAGCATATTTTATTACTGCAAATACCTATAAGAAATACGAGATGGTTGTGTCTTTTTATTTATAATTGTTTTATAGATAAAGAAACAACAACCCCATAAAACAAAAGAAATCAGGACTTCACCCAGAAGTGAACTTAGTTCATGCTTGGACACACTCAGACAGAAATTCCTTAGATAACACAGTACTTAATTTGTTTTTCAGGAGAATCCTCCAGTATCCATTCAAGGATAGTTTGAGTCTGGCTTCTTACCCCTCCTCCCTGTGCAGAAGGTGGGGTGGAAGCCTGGGCCCCCTGCACACCTGCTCCCCCCAGCTTTGAAGCTGGCTTTTCAAAACTGCACATATAAACCAAGCCAGGTGGCTCATGCCTATAATCCCGGCACTCCAGGAGGCTGGGGCAGGAGGATTTCAGGTTCCAGCCTAGACTGGGCAATTTGGTGACTTGGTGAGACTCTGTCTCAAAATTAAAAAAAAAAATTAAAACGAGATGGGGAGGCCCTGGGTTTGGCACATACTCAGAAGAAGCCAGCATGTCCAGCCCATGATATTCTGATGTTACAAACTCAGCATCAACCACATGGACCCCAGCAACTCCTCTCCCCAAAAGAGAGGAGAGGTTGGCTCTCCGAAGAGGTGTAAGGACCGTGAACATCATCACACACAAAAGGACCCTAAGATTCTTCCTTCTCTCTGCTTATAAATGACAGCAAATGATGGAAGATGAAGATCGGCATGTTTTTCTTTTGCCAACTCCTGGAAAACACTTTGTCTTCCCAAAACCTCAGTGCTGCAGCATTGGCTTCTCCATGCACCCAGCTGAGAGCCCTGCTCTGTGCCAGGAATACAGAACCCTGCTGTCCATGCCTCAAAATAAAAACAAACAAACAAACAAGGCAACAGCAAAAAAACCTCAGCAGACTCCAGGTTCTTAGAGATGTACACCTCTGAGAAACAGCCAAGGGAAGAATCATCATTGCTCATGACACAGCATTGCAGCTCAAGAAAAGGGTCTCATTTTACACTCTGGAGAGGGGGCGTGCTGAGAGGCTCAGCCATTGGCCTCCAGGATCACGCTTACATGGTGCGTAGCAGGAAAGCTTTAAGTCTACTGTTCTCACCTGGAAGCCCTGATCATTTTCCTCTATGAGATAAATCGGAAAAAGGATGCATAATTTTGTCACACACCTAAGGCATGGCAGTATTAGGTTCATGGAGGGGAAAGGTTTTTGCCTTTCCATGGAGCCTAAAGGCCAGGGCTTGAACTCCAGGGAGGGGAGATGGTGTGGCCCAGAAGGTGGGGAGAGGGTGGGGGCAGAGTGCGCAGGCGGGCCGGGGTGTGGGCCATGCAGGGTGTCTCCCTATGACAGCCACCTGCAGCCAGCTCTGCTGGGCCGCCTGCGAGATGGCAGGATCTTCTCCTGTGCAAAGACCTCTCCGAGGCAGCCAGGGAGGAATCAGTGCACCAAAGCCTGTGTGCTTTCTCCTCGCGGACGGAGCTAGACTGCTTCTCACAAAGGCAAAGCTTTTTAGAGTTGGCCCAGCTCAGTTTCCCGAACAACCCACTTGACGTTTGCCAAAGAAACATATTTGGGGTAGAATATTTTATCCCCCCAAATCCACAAATCCAAGAAAGACAGATTAAACATCTAGACAAAATAATTAATACAGTAATCATATAAAAAAGAAAATTCAGCAGCACAATCAAGAATAATACATGAAAACAAGGATCACTCAGACTCCGAGTGCAAACAGCACTTGCATTGGAAAATTATTAATTTAATCATCACTTTAATAAAATAAGGATAAAATCACATAGTAATCTCTTAGAAGCTGTAAATTGTTTTGATAGACTTTAATATACCTTACTGGTTTTTTAAATATTTTTACTAAAATAGAAATAAAAATACTTTTATTATGTGTAGACAGATCACCTTAACAGTCCATACCTTTTCATGGAAAACATTAGATGTAATCACATTAAAGCTGAGAATAAAATTAATTACTACTAACTAGTGTATCTACTTGCATTAAATGAAGAGATGAGACAAAGATGTTTGAACAGTAGGAGGAAAGTTATTATAAGTAAAAAAAAACGTTTTATATCTTTAAAAAACCTGAGAATTGTCAGGTATGGTAGTACATGCCTATATATAATACAAGCTCTTGGGAGGCTGAGGCAGGAGAACTGCCTTGAGTTCAAGGTTAGCCCATGCTACATAGCAAGTTCAAGGCCAGCCTGAGTTATCAGTACAATAAAAGAAATGTATCACTAAAATGTCCCAAAACAATTTTTTTATGTAAAATGTGATGGTTTTTCCCTATATAGAATCAACAATTAGTTAAAATATATAATGCAGAAAGATCCAACTTACAGTAACAGAGATGACTTTTGTTTTTGTTTTTTTTGTTTTTTTTTTTTTTTTTGGTCCTTTTGAGACAAGGTCTCACCGTGTAGTTCAGGCTGGCCTTGAACATGTGTTGCAGCCCTGGCTGGCCTCAAACTCACAGCAATCCTCCTGCCTCAGCCTCTGGAGTGCTGGGATTACAGAAGTGCGCCACCACGCCCGTCGAGATGATTTTTAATACCTGTTGATATATTTGACAAGAAATATTCAAGAGCTTTGTGAACAAAACATCCCAATGCTGTTACGGGGATTTAAAAGACATGAATTTATTTATTTATTTTTTGGTCCTAGGGATCGAACTCACGACCTCACGCTCACCAGGCCGGTGCTGTGTGGCTGAGCTATATCCCTGGCCCACGAGTCAGTTTAGAAAGTGTAGCTTAATCTTACATAAAAAGTCTCAGCATCTTCGTGTACATTTCTCTAAAGTAAGTCTGCACATTTTAAATCTATAATGACAGAATTACAACAGATCCATTTTGGTTTTTTCTGAACCAGGTCTGGCCGTCCAGCTCGGGCTGGCCTCGAACTCACTAGGTAGCGCATAGTGGGCGGTGGGAGCCCCAAGGTAGGAACACCGTGGTGGAAAAGGGAGCTTTCTACCTGTGGCAGCCAGGAAGCAAGGAGTAAGGAGGGGCCAGAGCGAAAGGGGCGGGACAAGTTTACTCCGGCCACGCCCACGGTGACCTAGTTTCGCTCCAGCTGCAAACTCACCCACTGGCCAGGCTGCTCCCCGTGAGCCAGCGCTTTCTAAAGCTCCACCTGTGAGCACAGGGGCCTCTAAAGCACAATCTCCAAGTGAAGGCCTTGCTGAGTGCGGACGGGGAAAGAGAACCTGGTGTCCCCAGAAAATTGTCACCATCAAAAAAAGAGTGGATAAATCCAGTCACACAGAAAGCTCTGCAAAACACCAGCGGATGTTCAAAAGACGAACGAAACCCTTGAAGGCCACCTACACACAGCGAAGTGATACTTTGCTTTTTATGAAGAAGGCTGGTTTGTTTTGTTTAATGGTGTGGGCCTTTGGCAAAGAAAGAAGCGGATGAGAAAACAGAGCCATTAGCTGTGACCATAACATTGTTTAAATTCTGCCTTTCAAAGAGAAATACAGACAAAATAAAAGTGGAAAACAGCTTAGAATAAACAGTGCTAATTTTCAAATTTCTTGCACGTTTATAAGAAGCCGTTGAACTACTGCCCAGCAGATACACAGGTTACAGAGACAAATAGAATTTCACAAAAGTAAATTGTGAATGTTGGCTAAACATAAAATCATGCAGCTTTTTTGTGAAAGAAGTCCATTTTACTCCAGTCTGGGGTAGCAGTTATGCCGTTCTTCGTTCACACATAAACCTTGCAACACAAATATGAAGAAATAATTCTCTTAATTGTTTCAATTTCATGACTAATATTTTTCATGATTAAATAGAAGAGATGCGCGCCTACCATTGGATTTTCCTAGGGGGATGTCCTCTGTTTTGCAATATTCACCTTACAGTCATCTCTTGGTTATGTCGTATGTTTCTTTTTAATCCAGGTGCCACCTGCTTTTTACTAGGTCTCAGCCACAGCCCAGCCACAGTAGCAGGAGGATCTCCCATCTTTTGCTCTTTTCTGTTCTGCTACCTGACATTTTTCTTGTTTTCTTACCTCCTGTCACCTACTTCTTTCTGCTTTCTTTTGGAGGGTACTGGGGATTGAACCCATGGGCTCCACATTGAGCTACATCCCCAGACAGGGTCTTTCTAAACTGCCCGGGTGGAACTCCAACTTGTGGTCTTCCTGCCTCAGCCTCCCAAGACCTGAGATCACAGGCCTGTGTCACTGCACTAGGCGTTCTGTTGTGGTTTAGATCTAGATGTCCCCCAAATGCTTGTGGGGGGCCTGTGGGGAGGTCACTGGATCGTGGTGGCTGATAGCTGACTTGCCGCTAGGAGGGGTCTGTTCAGAAGCGATGGCCCACAGGACAGGGCCTGGGAGCATGCGTCTCCCTCTGCTGATTTTGGGCGTCATGAGGGACAGCTTTGCCCCACCCAGTCACTGAGGTTTTCCAGGCTCTGCGAGTCTTCTGATTTAGGCTGCTAAACACCTTGTGAGACCTGAGGCGTGTGTCGGACCGACTCCAGCTTTATGCTTTTCCCCACTTTTTACCTCCAAATTCTACTCCAACCCTCTGGAATCACTCTTTTGACACCTGGAACTTTCTGTTTCTTCTTCTTTTGAGCTCAGTCAAGCAGTACCAATTTCTGTCACTAAAGTAATTTTCCAAGTTAAAATCTGACCAGCGAAATCTGTGATGCCCACAGGGATGACAGAAACAGCACTTTGTGAAGGTCCATTTTGAGCTCCGTATTGGCACAGGACTTCCGTGCCGTGCCAGGTAAGATCTACAGCATGTAGCTGCAGTGTGGCAGTTGTGTCAGTGGCAAGTTCATGCTCAGGCTGAGCTGACATGGCTGCAGTTCCAGCTCTTTTCTTGCAGTCCCAGTCCCGTGGCCACTGACTGATTGCAGAATTTCAGGTGTATCTTAGCAGAGAATCTTTTAATGTCATAATTTTTGGTGATAATCCTGATCACGTTATTTTATGCTTTGTGGTCTCATGCCAAGAAAAACTGGCATGTGAAGAATTTTACACGGATAATCCATGGGAGAAGCTGTAGCACATCATTTTAGCTGCCCCAATTATTTTGCTTCCTCCTTTGTTCAACAAGCTATCACGAAGGCAGCTACATAAGTCTGAAGCCAAAAATTTATTGCATCTATATTTTAGATCAATGTGCTATTCATAGGCTTCGAATAATGCTTCAAAAGCAATCTTTTATAAACAGTAATCTCTGATCGTGAATAGTTCAGTTTCTTTTCTATTTTTTAAAAATATAAATGTAAGAATTGAAAGAGGCACAAACCACAGTCTTCTCACAAGGAAAATGACTGTCTTGCTTTTCGTTTCTGCCGTCCAGTCTTTCCAACAGTATATTCATTCCTAAAGCAAACTGGGGGAGGAGGGAGAATGCACGGTATCACTGAAAACAGATTCCTTAGCGCTCCTAACATCTGGAATTCTGACATTTTTTCTTTGTTTTGGAGCCCAAGAGATGGGGGAGACAGGGACAAGCCGAGCCTGGTTCCATGGAGAGTCACCGTGTGAGTCCATGCTGCGGGCTGGGGGAGCTGGAGTTCAATGTCCAGGGGCAGTGGAGGGGCAGGGGCCGCAAACCCAGTCCAGGAGCAGGTGGACTTCTTCCTTCTTTCCTCTCACTGCATCTATGCCAGCTTTTTTTTTTTTTTACAAGCCTTTATATTATATAATTTATTTTTGTTTTATTACAAATTCGCCTAAAGAAAGTTGGACTACTGTAAGTTTTTGTGCTTTATTAAATTTTAACACATCTACCAACTCTATGAGCCAGTCAGGGAACACAAATCTTTAAAGCGGTGTAGAATCCAATTACGGCGCACAGTGTCTCTGACCTGAGCTCCCCAGCAGAAACCTTTAGCATAAATTTTACCCACTTGTGGAAACACTGCATTGTTTTCTCAATCAATAGGAAGGGTGAGAGGTGAAGTCTTTGATATGTGTCCATAGCCAGTGCTTTAATCTAAACTTGCCAATAACTTCTAAGCTTCGCAACTGATTATTCACAATGTCTGCGTGTGCAGGATTCGTGAGAACCTCCCGGAAGCACACACTGCCCTGCCACGGGGTTACTAGGCACAGCGCTGACCTGCAAATCTTCCCAAGCCCCAAACACTAACAAGGTGTGACGCTTTTCTGCCACCCATTGAATGTGCAAATATCTCGGAACTTTCATTAAAAAAAATGAAAACCAAGCTGAGTCTGTATGGAAAAGTGAAACTGCGTATGTGTCTTACTAAACCTCCAAGATCAAAAACTCTCAAGTCTGCTCTTTGAATTTGATGGTCTAGGGAAATGCTCCATGTTTATTTAGGTCACAGCTCATTTATCTAAACAAGTCCAAGGATAGCGCATAGCTTGAATCAAGGGCCCAAGCAATGGCGTCAGGAATCTAGCTGCTTTCAGGTGTCCTTTCACTGTGGAGCAGGCTCTTGTGCAGGCATGGATGGTCTTTCGACAATTTAAGATTTCATTTTGCTAATTTACCAACTGCACCGGAAAGAGTCCAGCCCAGCAAAGAGTTCCAGTAGCCATCCTAGGGCCCACTGAAACAAACAAAGAAACAAAACCAGGCATTTCTCGTAGCACAACTTTACCTCCCCAGCCTTGCAGGCACAAGCCAGCAGAAGAAGCCCGAGTTCAGACGAGGTCTGAGCCAGCTTTGAAGGTTTCCTCCTCTGTGACAAGAGGCTCTCCGGTCTCCAGCAGATGGACGTGAGTCTGCAGAAACGTGGATATGCCCAGCGGACCTGCAGGACTCGCACCCTGGCAGTTACAGGTCTCAGGCTCAAGGAGGAGGACACCAGTATACACCGAGTGGAGCTCTCGCATTTCTTACGAATTTTCTTGTTTGACGGTCCTGTCTCTGTATTGAATATTCTAATTCTGAAGCAGTTTTCACTGCTGGATCATATGCAGTTCGGGCTTACTTTGGGTTGTTTTTGTAGTTAAATTTGGATGTCGGGGATTAAACTCCGGGTCTCTTTAATGCTCAGCACTTGCTGTCTCTAAGCTACACCCTCAGCCCCATTTCAGCTAATTTACTGCCAGTGTAGACGACCTACCAAAGCAAATAGAGCTGCTTCCTCCTGCACCATTTCAGCTGTGTTGGTTCCGAGTAACAGTTTTCTCAGAGGGTGAAAAAGGGGAGGGGAGCAAGCAGTGAGGGAAGGAGGGAGAGCTGGAACTCCTCAGTTACCACAGGGAGTCAGTAGACGGGTGCAAAACACGTGGGAGTATTAGCTTGTTAGCAGAAACACGCAGTCACTTGGGCTTCTATTCATTTATCGCTTGACAGAGAAAAGAACAAAACAAAAAGGAACTTTTATCCACAGTAATATGAGGCCCTGGAATTGTGTCCTTGGCATTCTTGCTAAAATTTCATTGGAGAAATCTGGGTTAGGATAACTCTTCTCCCCAGGGTGTTCATTGCCCCATATAATCACAAGATTTCGAATACTTAATAGTCATAGTTAAAGCTGAGGTGGAACGCCAAAGACTGGGGTCATGCTGAGGGGCAGTGAGTTCTGTTTCAATGCTTGTTTTGAAAGCCGGAGTGTATTCCAGGCTAGAGGACGTTTGCACAGGAATCCTGTGTTTGGTTATGTGTGATTCCATCAGAGAGAAATGCTAGATGGTACAGGAAGCCTGAGCTGAGCAGGGCTCACCCCAGGCACACACACGCTCACCACTCACACCCATGTGCTGGGTGCCAGGCTGGTCCCATCTGCCATCTCCTTGATCTGTGCCATGTCACTATCCCCGCCACTGTCTTAGGGTAGCTCACAAGCCACTCTGCTCACACCTGCCTGGTCCAGTGGACTGCGAGTCTTTATCAAAATAAAGGTCACATTTATTGGATTATTTATCTCTGTCTCAGCCATCTATAATGTGTAAGGCGTATCACTATTTTTACTGGGTGTCTTTTTGCTTGTTTTTTTTTCCCATTAAAGCCAACAATTTAATTCATTCATTTTGTTCAAATTAGGAGCTCTGAAGTGTAACAGATAGTAGAGACTTTGTCAGACGGTTAATAATGGTGTTCTCAATTTGTAGCCTTTTCATGCATGCAATTTTGTTGATATTTGTACTATATTATCAGGAAAGGAATATTTCAAGGTTAAAGAGGTAATAATCAATATGTGGTTGCGTATTTTTAGTTTTTCCAAGCTAGTGTTTGTGATGCAATATGATTTCTACTCGTCCTGCTCAAAAGCAAGCTGTTGATATTGGAGGTGCTGCAAATATACATTGGATGCAGATATAGACACAAATGTTGCACATTTTCTTATTTGTGTATTTAAAGTAGTGATGCTAAATATTATTAATGCAGGAAGTTATTTTCAGGATCAGAATTTTAAAAGCATAAATACCACTGATGACTAAAACTATATATTAGGGACATTTCCTTATGGAGTCTTCAAAATCATGTGTTTGAGTGAATGGGTCCAGGAGAGGCCTGACTGTGTGTTTTTTGTGTCCCACTTCCAGAATAAATGGAAATTACCAGTAATTCCAAACGAAAAGCCCGTATGGAAATAATTCATGAAAAGACAAATCTCAGATCCATAGACATTCGCCTTTAACTTCCCAATGTGTAAGTGAAAGCAACAGTCTCGTGAGACAAAGAGAAAATCCAGTCCCAGCCCTACTGTGTGAATTTCAGTTTCTCCTGCTTGGACTGAGCAGTGCAGCAGAGTCTCAAGCTCCCGAGCTAGCCCTTCTCCTTGCTTTTTAAAACTGTGATAAGATATTTGTAACACGAAATGGCCGCTGTGCCCAGCTTTAAGTGTAGTTCAGCGGTGTTGGGTATATTTACGTGGCGCTGAAAGAACTCTCCAGAACTTTCTCCATGTGCAAGTCTCAAACTCCTTATTTAAGGACCCCTAACCCTCCTTCATCCCTCAGCAGCCACCATTCTGCTGTGTGCTTCTTTCTTTTTTTATTTTAGAAAGAAAAATATAAAAAAAGATAAAAAGGATATAGAATTTTCTTAAAAAGTAGGAAATTAACACTGATTAATATTTTGCATGTTGTTATCTTCGAAGCAATTGCTCAGGTTACAAGATATAGGCATAAAAATGATCAAACAGTCAAACAGTGACCACATAAACAGTTCTTTTTGATGAACTAACAGAGATTACTAGTACAGTTGTCTATCTTGCACACACACACATACATACGTTTACATATGTATACCCACATACATGTAATCTTTTCTCCCTTTTGTGCCTTTCCCTATCCCAGTTGTTCTTTCTTTTTGAGCATTATCTTACTCTTTCATTATTATAATATCTATTGTACATTTTGGATCTTATTACTCTTTCAGTTTTTATTACTACTATTTTTAAACAAGGGAGACAATATGATATTCATAAATGTGAGTTTCACATATTTCACTTACAAGAATGGTCTCAAGTCGCCTCAATTTACCCATAAAAGCCTCAAGGTCATACTTTTGTCTTTCCTTTTAGGGCTACCTGGGGTGCCGATGAGTAATCTTTAAAGCCAGATGGCCGTCTGTTTCCCCACCTCAGTGTTTTCCTAACGGGTTGAGCCCCACCTCAGTGTTTTCCTAACGGGTTGAGCCCCGCTGGATGCAAAGCCACCGCTCCAGGGCTGTCAAATGGGTTTGAGCCTCAGGATAAGAGTCTTAGACTCCCCAGGGCAGAAAACGTTTGCACATCAGAGCTGAAGCACCAGCCCCCTAAACACTGAAAGCTACCGCCACTGTGGGCTGCAGATTGGCCTTTGTGCATGTGCTTCTCCCTGCGTGTTGGAGGCGCCTCCTGGCCTCCTAGCCAGCCCAGCTCTCAGTGCTCTCGGAGTTCCGCTATTCTCACCGACACACACCCTCTGGCCACTCCCTACTTCATGAACTAATGAAACCAGGGTTAGACCCCGGGTCAAGGCCTTTGTTCCAATAAACTTTTATCTCTTGGCCTTCCTTAATTATAAATATGTCTTAGTGTATTTATTCTTGCTATGGCTTGCACTGGAGGTGATAGACTGAAATTAACCACTGAAATTCCAGTGATGTTTCTGTGGGGTTACAAATATAAACTTCCTGGACAGTAAAGAGGGTGGGAAAAGCACCTCTACAGGAGAGGATGGGAAAGAAGAATTAGATGTGTTATGTACGTGTACCCAGCCTCTAGGATGAAAGTAATCATTTGCACTGCTAACATGCAGCAATTCAAACAAAAACTTTTATAAAATGCTTATATAAAATCCCAGGATCAAAACCTGTGGCTTCAATTTACACCATTTTCCTAATAAATTGCTGTCTGAATTTTTGACACTTAAAGATACAATACTGAGTGGGCCAGACTTCTTGGGTAGCAAGTAACATGAAAAACTGAGGCTACTTCAATTCTAGAAAAGAATATTTTGTCACAGCCAATTCAAAATTAAAGAAAGAACTTTTAAAATAAAAGGCATTTAGCACCAGGGTCCATCATAGCAGCAACAAAGTTCAGTCTCTTTGAAATAGCAATGGACTAAATAATACATTGCCTTTTATTTCCCTTACATTTTGATTTAAGGCACATGGAGTAGGCATTCTAATGTGCCTGCTCCTTGGTTGGAAGATGATGGGGCACTTTGACAACACCAGGAAGAAATACAAGGTAGGGGCAGAGACAATTCCTAAAGTAGAAGAGAGGTACCAGTAACAGGAGAGGTGTGTCCATGGAGGAACTGTTAGAGTTTTCTGGTGCAATAAAGAAGCAAAAAGTACAAAATGAAAAGAACAGGTTTATTGAGTTGAGGACATGGAAAAGGACACACAACCCATGGCAGGTGGACGGCCTCCTTTAAGATTATACTTTTTTATAGCTGAGTAATATTCCATTGTATAAAAATATCACATCTTTTTTTTCTATTCTGTGGTTGATGGGCATTTTGGCCGTCTTGAACAAGTTACTTTCTACATTTCAGTTTCCTAATCTGAAAGAATGAGAGACAATTACAATGAAAAAGCTCACATTCACTGAGCACTCATTACCCTCAAACATTCAACCAGACGCATACATCCTCTTTTCACAAATGGTAGACAGTGACCTTAGAAAAGTAACGAAACTTAATTAGAGAAGGACAGCCAGGAGGGGACACAGCTGGAGCTGTACCTCAGAGGGTGAAATTCCAGGCACTCTTGTTAACCAGGATTTGCCATAACTCCCAATAAAACCTCCCCCGGCTCTCGCACTCAAGTCTATGCTGTGAACTGCAGGAAGGAAGTTTGTTCTTGTTACCAGTGGCATTTAGCCAAGAACATAAATTGCCATAACACATGGTGGAATGAATACACCTCAGGAGAAGTTAAAAGCATGCTGAGGGTGTTCAGAGGAGGAAGCCATGACCTCTGTCAGTAACACGTTCTTTAAGAAGGAGGCAGCTCTTGAAGAGCTTGTCCAGGACCTTGGCAGACAGGGAGCATGCCACACAGACAGGCACTGTGGAGGGCCCCGGTGAGCAGAGGGCTCCCCTGGTACAGAGTGGTGGCTGGCATGGGGCGGTAGGAAAGGCCACCACGCAAAGCTCAGCGACCCACTGCATGTGCTTAGAACAGGAGTTACTGTGTGGTTTGGGAGGTGGCCCGCAGGGTGGTGTGCTGAGAAGGCAAAGCTGGCCAGGGCCAGAGCGGGGAGTGGCTGGGGGTGTGGGCAGGGCAGAGTCTGAGTCACCAGGTGCCACCCTGCCAGCTTCCAGGTGAGTGTGGGCTCTCCAGAGAGTGCATTCCTGGGCTATTCTTTGATCTGAGTCTTATATGGCAGCAGGGGTTTGCAGTACAACAGGGCCCCCTATAGGCACCTTGGGGATTAGCTCCAGGAGAATTTAGATGAGTAAAGATCTCCAAATCACCCAAGAACCAAGTCTGCAGGGTCAGAGGGCCAGGGAAAGCCAGAATTGGTGGTCTGAGCAGTGGAAGAGGGCTGGGTGTTGAGGATATAGTCCTAGATGTACGAGCAAATAAGAGCAGTGCTTTGTATCATTTGTTTTTCAAAAGAAGTCTGCTATTTAATAGTGGGCTTGATTTAAATTAAACATCGTGAGAACCACAAAGTACGTATCTGTGCTCCAGATCTGCTCACACGCTTCATGCTTTCAACACGCATCCTCCTGCCCGCGGGGAGCATGGAGTCACCTTCGGATTCGAATTTCTACACTCACCTGACTGTCAGATCCAAAAGGCCACACACAGCTGAGCGCACAGCTCTATCGCAGCACAGGTCCTCCCACTGCTGATGCACTGCATAGGCTTCAAATGCTGTCTTCAGTTTTTACCCTGAGCTCAGTCACCACCAGTTACTGTTTCTCTCCAAAGTCCACACTGGGCCAGGATCCAGCAGACCAGAGGAGGGGTTTACCGAGGCCCGACTGCAATGGGAAAGTCACCCTGTGCTTCACTTCTCCATCGCCACCCTGGCCAGGCGTGTCCCAGTGAGGTCACACAGGACCACAGATCCCTGTCCACCCAAAGGGGGTTGCTCCGGTATTCTTGCATGGCCCTTCATGCCTGAATCCTGAGGACACAGGTCAGGGTTTACTGACAGCCCAAGCTCTCTGCCCCAGGGATGAAATGAGTCTCTTAATCTCCCAATGACAGCAGGAAATTTTTGTGTTTGATCCATGACAAAGGTCACTTTATGTGTTGCCAAGGAAAGAATTTCCCATTTGCATACAGATCACTTGGGTACTTTGCTAAGTTCACCAAAAAATTAACTCACCATATATTTTCCCTTAAATAGTGGGAGATGTGTTGGTCTCTTCTAGAGCCCAGAGGACGGGCTTTGGAATTGGATCTAGCTGGTTCTGGTTCTGGTTTCACCACTTAAAAACTATGGGATGCCGAACAAGGGGATTACCATCTCTTTACTTCCGTTATGCACATGGAAGGATTAAGTAAAAAAAAATACAAACAGTACTTTCAAACAGTGTAAGTAAACAGTTTGTAAACAGTAGCTGTTACACTACTTTAAATTGACTCTTTAAGGATTATTAAATCAATATTTCTGTGCCACATTAAAGACCTAGAGATGCCACTCTTTCCAGAAAGATACGAAGGCTAATTTTGGCAGCCTTTCAGATGTTGAAAGCACTATTGGTTTGGTAGCCGCTTGACCTTGGTTTTGGTCAAATTTCAATCTAGATGACTTGTGCTCCAATATCCAAGACACAAATGATGAAGAAAGGCCGCGAGGTGTTTGGACAAACACCCCACACTCCTTGTTATCTCAGAGCTACATTCCTGTCGTGGAGTGTTTCTTCATAAGCCGCAGGTGTTGCCCACAACCCGGGGCCTGCATCAGGTTAGTTTGGGCAGAGGAATCACTGCACCGATACAGCTGATTTTCTTTTTTTTTTAACGTGAGCACTGAAGGTTTGCCGTTGGCAAGAGACAACTGATTGCTCCGGCTCCTGTCACTCTGGAGTGGGCACTGATGGGTTGAATGATGAAGTTTTGTACCAAACTGGAGAGATACACTTCTGAACGTGCCACCAAACAGAGCTTGCAGGGGCGGGGACAGAGATGCGGATGCCTCCTGATCAGAAGTGCCAATTCTGACAAAGTAGATTCCAACTCTTCCAGTTCATCCTGGCAGGTGTTCAGACCTGATGTCACCCAGCCATGATGTAAGCCAGAAAGAGTGGAATTTTGCAATAGATTCTGGTAACCCTTTCCGGGAGTGTGGGTGCAGAATATCAATATTTATACGGCACCCAGAAAACACGATACCTTTTGTTAGGCAGAGAGATTCAATGGCTTCCTTGGAATCTCCTGCATATGTGGATTCTTCTTGTACTGAACATCAAATGCTTGTATTTCTGGTGTTTGTTTTGTTATCTTTAAGGGTTTTTTTTTTTCAGTTAAATATAATCAATGGAACTCTTACTGATGTTACCAAAATAGACATATCAAAATCAAAGGATGACACTTGCACTGCATCCAGAAACACTACATTACGATTTCATCTTCTGCAAACTTTATGAAAATATGGCTCTACCAAAGGTAGTCTGGGGCAAGAGCACACAACAATACGCAGGTATAACTCCTTTTATGTACATCTACAGGCTCAGGTCCAGCGGACGCCACAGTGTTCGCCCTCACCCAGCCGCGCTCTAAGGTGCTCGCTGGTGACTCAGCAGTGAACACTAACGGCAGAAGAATGTGCTCTCGGTAAACTGAGGGATAGTCTTGGGCAGGCGGCAAAAAGGGGAGTGAAAGAAGCTGATGCATTCTTCAGCTAGCTTGATTTAGTCAAAGATGCCAGAAATATGCTGTCATCTCATTGTTAAGTGATCTGCGCAGCTTAATCACCCTTGACTGATAGCTGAAAGTGCAGCTCTGACGCAAGGCCGAAATGAATTGGCTCTTTTCAGGGTCACATTAGGAAAAAAAATAGAAGCTGAGAGCGTGCATGAACCACCTCATGTTGAAATATTTTCCCCATCAAGTTCTGCACTTATACACAATACTGCCAGAGACAGTCCGGCTCCACCAGAACGTGGGAGATTCTTTTGCAAAGTTAACCCTGGGCGTGAAAGATGATTTGACCCTGGGGTTACAAGATGATTTCCTGTGATAGACCATACACAGCTGTATTCCATTTCTGGAACAGTCTCCCTGGGTCAGTTTTAAACTGTTCATGAACAGTCCATTGGTAAAAACACAAATGAAAACAAAAAAATAGTATTGTTCAGGTTTAATATTTTGGCGTGGAAACCTGGGAGCTTTCATTATTTGTCAGATGTTCTAATCTTAATGTATTGTGTTTAAAATTGGCAAACACAGTCGCCAAGATTTCAGGATTGTCTTGTGGCAGCCCCTCTGCAGACTCCAGCATTAACTTCTCTTCCTTCTCCTCAGGTCTTTATTGTCTCTCCCTGACTCTCCCCAGCTCTTTTATATCTTTTTGCAATGCCCAGGAAGTGCATAGCTTTCTAGGTGCGGCCCCAGGAGTCACTGGAAGGAACGTTCACTCCCCACCCACCTAACGTAACCTTCAGAGAAGGCGGAGGGCAGGACCCAGTGCTGACAAACCTCTCAGCTGCATCAAGTTCTTTCTGAAAGAGAGACAAGGAAAGCGGAAGGTAAGGTTCTCAGGGGCTAAGGAACACCGGAAGTTCATGGAAAGGAGAGGGCTTGTTACCAGACTGGGAATGTAAGGGCATTCACTGTAACCAATGCCATCATCAAAACAGCTTGGCTTGTTTATGTCACATTGAGAGAAAAAAAGAGTGTAGTTTTAGTTTGAATCTACAAAGAAAAATGGTAGCTGTTAAATTGCTTTAATTTCATTTAAAAATAAGTTACTATTTTACAAACTCAGTGGTGTGCCGTGGGGCAGAGGTGAGGCTGCACATGGAGGTACCAGGGACACACACACACACACACACCATGGTCTGCCTCTCCCGCTATCTGAGTTTAGAGGTCAAGGGCCGTGGAGAAAATAAATCCAAAGCCCAAAGGAATTAAGGAACCTGCACAGACTGTTTGAAATTACATGGTAGAACTAGAATTGAAAAGGAAGGAACTTGATTCTCCATTGTTTTTTTGTACCATTGCTTCATTTTTCCTCTGTCCAAATCTGTTACAGGGTTCAGAAACGGAGATTTCTCCACATGTTGTTAGCGGAGGAAAAAAATTCCTTTACCAGTCCTTCAGTTTCCGTTTCAGAGCCAACTGTAGACCGTTCATCGTAATTCCACCGTCGCCACAGAGGGAAATTTCAAGAGGAAGTAACACACAAAAGCATCACGGGACAAACCAGCCGATCATCCTCCCAGGAACAGAAGTGTTCGGCCTGCTCTGGGCTTGATATCTGGACAGCTGTCAGTCCTCAGAAACTCTTTAGCTTCTTCCATAGCTCACAGATTAAGGCTACACAGTGTGCTCCCAAGCTGGGTGTGGTTTGTGTTTCCTTGGGACATTCCAGCTTCTTTCCTGTGGACCGGCCCCCAAGACACATGCTCAGTTCAGCGGAGGCACTCAACACCAATCTCAGCCAAAGGTGACATCGAAGCATTTAGATACCAGGAACGCACAAGGCTTGGGAGTAGGCCCTGGAGTGCACAGAGAGCCCATGCGGGTGGTCCCAGTGGTGGGTGGCACGGCGAGCCCAGGCCGTGTTCTGGCCTGCTGCGAGGTGAGTTACTCCCAGGCAGGCCCCCCTCTGTGCCGGTCAGAAGCAGGAGGTGGTGCTTCTGCAGGGAGAACAGTAGCCGCACCACACACCCACAGGAGGAGCGGACACGGGACCTCTGCCGCTGCAGCTCGTGCAGTGGGCTCCGTGGCACCCCAGGGTGGCAAAGACTGGAGACCAGTGCTGAGTTGTATCCTCTGATGTCACCATGATCTTAGCTTCCATCGTTTTCAGGTCTACTTAGCTTGGCACTTTTCTTGTCATTTGAACATTTCCATTTGCGGCCCAGAGGTTTTCCCAGAAGACTCAGTGGTGATGCCTTCCCAAGGCCTCACAGTGGCTGTCTCCCTCCAGAGCACAGGGTGTAGGCAGACTTCAGGGGCAGGCACCTAGGGCGGAACAGTGGTTTCACACTGATCACCGTGGATTCACCCACGCAGTGTCGTAGCGGCTGCACGTGGCAACCTACTCAGTCCCCAAGGCCACGGGTGGACCCAGCCCTCATGACTGTGGCACACACAGGCTCAAGTCTTTCTCCTGAGTATTAGTCCTCACCATAGTGCACCACACCAGGACAGTCTAATCACACTCACACACACACACACACACACACACACCACGCCATGGGCTTTTCTGGCCCATGACTGACTACATCCAAGACTGCTATCCTAGGGGGCCAGACAGAGATGCTACATTCTAGATCTTACACAGAATCAGGGGAGGGGCAGGCTCAGCTCTAAGCACAGCGCTGTCTTCCTGCTTTCCTTCTGCCACTGTGTGGCAGAAACCCAACTGCAAAGGAAGAAACTGGATTCTCTGATAGTTATTTCTGCCCCTGCTCCCACCCTGCACTGCTTGGAGCCCGCCCTGAGGCCAGGGGTACCCTTTAGGTGGTCTTTCCTGCACCTCTTACTACTCTCGGTCTCTTTGACAAATGCACAATTGTTATAAAACTTTATGGATTTGATTTTCTCTAATATTAGTTGCTAAGCAAAACTAGTCTAGTTTGGGGCAGGCAGTTTTAGCCATTTTAAAAGTGACAGCTTAGTAGAGTACAGCAAGGGGAATATATTTGTGTTTTTAAAAAAATAATGTCTCACAATATTTTTTGACTTTTCTTACTTACATGGATTTAAGGAATAATCATGAATATGGAGAAAGTAGAAATTGTAGGTCAAGTTTATCATCTTGGGCTGGAGCTGTAAACAGTTTATCCAAAGATCACCCAGCTGAAGTTTAGGGAGTAGGTGGTCTGTGTCTTCCACATATTTTCATTCAGTACTCATTTTCTAATTTTTGTTTTAGGCCACCAAATATTTACTCTGTGGCCGTTGTGTACAAGGAACAGAATTAAATGCTGGAAGTCTCACCGCAGAAAGGTGTGCTTGGTTCCGACCCTCTTGGGGCTGCTGCCCACCGTTTCCTTGTAGTTTTGACTTAGGCAGACAAAAATAGGAGGGAAATTGTGAATTTGGACTATCCTATTGTAGTTGAAGTCACTTTTTACCATTTTTCTGGGCATATGGGAAAAGCAATTAAAACATGATGTAGGAACCTCTCAGATATTTAAATTCCTTTTTTTAGCTACAAAAAAACCAACCAAACAAACAAACAAACCAAAAAACAAACAAACAAGAAAACCTATTATAACCAGGCCTGGGAGAGGGGCTCAGGAAGTAGGAACACATGCAAGTTGACTTCATAATTTGTCTTTTTCATACCTCTTTCTTATGTAGCAGTAAAAAATAGCAAGAAAACCACTTAACAGTAATCCAACGCCAATCCCAACTGCAATGTATTTGTCATAAGAATCCACAGTGTACGATGCTAGGGTCAGGTGCTCACACCTTTCCCCAGTGTAACCGGTGTAACACCTTTGAAAAGAGAAGAGGATACATCATTGTAAAACCTGAGATGACAGAAGTGAAAAAAAAAAAAAAGAAGAAGAAGAAATATTTCGAAGGATGAGGGAAAATAACAGGCATGGAGGTGCACCTGAACTCCCAGGACTCTGGGGGGCCGAGGTAGTAGGGTCACAGGTTCAATCCCTGCCTAGGCAACCCAGCAGTTTAGGGAGACCCTGTCTCAAGGGCAGAAATAACAGCTGCTGGTTAGGCCGCTCGGGGCAAAGGCCCTCAATCCCAGTGCCCCACCTGCCACAGAAAGACATTTGACCAACTGAAAGCCAATATGTTAAAAGCCATAAACCTTGTAATAGTTCTCTCATCGAGGCCTTGTGTTTCCCTCTTTCTGGCAGATGGGAAAGAAAACGCTTGTCAAGAAAACGGAGCAGATTAGTGATTATAAAAACAGTGGTGTGATTATTTTAGAACCTTAAGTTTACAAAAAGTTTTTTACATTAGACAAATTTTATCCTAAACAATGCTGGGAAAACTAAGGATCACGTTTTTCTGTTGTTAAACATGCAGGTCCCCAGAAGCCCCCAGTCTGGGAATCGTGTTTGTGAAAAACGCGGAGTGAGCAGTTGAGGAAAAGCCTCCTACGATATTCTGGTACAGGAGGGCTGGTGAGTCACGCCGAGGTCTAGGGGACCGAGAGGAACACGGGGACCGCCGTGTGAAGACGCAGGTGGCAGGCCCTCCCAGCAGCCGGTGGGCTCCGCGTTACCTGCAGATGGCCTGGGCCAGCTCGTGGTGGAAGGCACACAGGCCATTGATGCAGTAGCTGCTGTGGTCTTCCAGGCAGGGGTGAGAGAACTTCAGGGCTACGGGGCCTTCCACTGAGTCAGCTACGAGAAGGAGACAGACGCAGGTGAACAGAGGGACTGCGACCAGCTCCCCTGAGCAATTTTCAGTGTTCATATGAGGAGACCCTTAATTTGAGGGTCTGGGGGAGTGCTTGGTCATTGGGACTACGGACTCTCCTGGTGGGGGAGTAGATGTCTTCTTGACAGATCATCAGTCAACCGGAGGATGGGGTGGGTTGACCCCTCCTCCACCCTTTAGAAGCCACACTGAAAGGCACAGAGACAGGTGTGCCAAGAGGTGGCAGCACTGGCTCTGGGCTCAGCAGGTCGTTTGGGACAAGGCTCCCGGAGTGAGTGAATAAAGATAGTTTTCACACCATCTCTGCGTTTGCTCCCCTTCTTACACGCTGGGGTCAGCATTTAGGAAGATTGGGATTTACCCCAGTGGGTAAGTTTGCTAGTAAACTTGTTCCTTTCCCTCCCAGAGTTCAAGTGGTGAGAATTCCTCCCCTGGGGCTGGTTGAAAGGGTACAAGTTCCCTGATGATTTCAGAAGGGGGTTTACTGCGTCATGCACAAGACACCAGACCTAGCTGAGGTCAGTACCTTCACACAGCAATTAAAATTTCATTCAACGAAGGGGCAGTGTGAAGCAGCACTACAGGCTGTGGACTTGGGAGAGTTTTTTCTCTTAGCTTTAACACTATTCAAGTATCACAGAGGCTCATAACTTTTGGAGTCCAATGTCCAGAAACTTCCAACAGGAAACTCTTCAGGAAGAGATGCTTAAGCAAATGTGGAGGTTCAGGGGGCCACCTTGGGGTGCTGGAGACATACTGGTACTGTCTTTGGTGTTTTATGTAGAACTGCAGAACTGATACCTTTTTGGTACATGTTAGTGATGAATTCTTAAATTTTTCCCAAGCAGAATTAATGGCATTTTATTTTGTTATTGCTATGGATGAATCCTAGCTCCTCCTCATAATTATTATGCAGTAACACTGTATTTGCCTTGCTGAAGAGATTAAAATAATCCTAATTATTTGCTTTTAGGGGAAAAAATCTAAAAGCATTATTTTTTATATTGAAAATACTGAGTTTTTTGGTACTAAAGTACCATCAAGGAGGAGAGTATGTTGTAGCTTCACCTTGAGAAGAGACAATATTACCCTAAAATTCACATTCATTTTGAATATGTCATGGCAAATTTATCATCTTAATAATTAATTCAGAGGCAGTGAGAGTTTCCCACTATAAGCTATGCTGAGTTCTTTTCAGTTCAAACTGAACAGGACACCAAACCTGGAATAAGACTCACTAGAAAACATGAAGACTGAAAGAAACTATATCACAAGAAAGCACACACAGAGGGATTTCCTTACCCTTGGAAGAATATTAGTTATAACTTTGTGAAAAATTCTTAGATGCTGGATTCGTATTTTTAAGTCAAGTAGAAACCAAAAGGAGAAGCTAAATTTCTCTAGTAAGAAAGCAAAGGAAAGAAATGGGTGACACTCAATTCCTTTCTTCCCATTCCCATTATGTGCAATTTGGAGAATTTTATTTCCAGGAAGGAAAAAGCTAGCACTGGGGATAATATTACCTCTATCATCTTTCTACAATGTTATTGATCATAGTTTAATAACAATGTTCCCTCCTCACTCAGAAGCTCAGAAGACATGAAGAAGTTGTCTGAAGTTTACTCTAAAGCTCACACTGATGTTTTGCAGATTGATATGAAAAAAAAATCAAACGAGTAAAATACCTCACATTGTTTAAAATGGATCATTTTTGGTGAAATGAAGAACAGTTAAGTATTACTGTCTCTCATATTTAGAAACAAAATATCTGACTCGATCTTTTGTTTGTCTGGCTCTGAGGACAAAATCTGGTGTCTCCTCTGTCCCTGTCACACTACAGGTCATCACATCAAGGGCACTGTGAGTCCCCACGCAAGTCACCACTCAGGCACGAGTCCTGACAGGCAGCACCTTTGCTTTCCAGTTGAAGAAGGTTTGGAAGCAATGCTAATGTCCACAGCAGCCAGGAGCTGCTAACACTAGTCGTAATAATAATATAGACAGAAGATATCTCATCAGCAACGGGAATTGGGCATGAGTGGTCAGGAGATGGAGCATGGGCTGAAACGAGAAAGTTCCCCCAAAAAGCAAACAGGAAAAAGATTTTTCCAAGGGTGAGAGAAGTGCTTCGTGGTATAGCCATAAACTGGCTGTTAAGGATGCAGTCACACATCAGAATCTGTCATCAAGAAGCCCACACAGGGCAGACAGCAGCCAGGGCGGGACACACACAGTTCCCAGCCCAGTAGAACGCCGGCAGGAGGAGCAGCTGTCACAAAAGGGGCCGTGGCTGGAGGCAGGGCTTCTGCTCCACTTCCTCTTTTGCAAAAGGCATTTCTCAGCTAATCCATCCACCTGTCACTTCAGCTTACTACCCTCTCGCTAAGGAAGAGAGCCGGTCATCTAATAAAGTACCTCCTTAGGAATTTCCAGCAGGGCTTCTATCATAGTCTGGATTTCCAACAAAGGTTTTAAAGAAGACTCTCGGAATACGCAGGGGTAGACAGTACCTTGGGTCTCGTTAGCTGTCCTGTTGTTCTGGGAGGGTGGCCGAGTCCAGCTGGCCTCAGCGGTCAGGGCGGCCAGTGCTGCAGGGAGGGGAGGGGGCAACGGGGACAGGTGAGCCTCTTTCCAGGGAGCCACCGTGGACCCAGCTAGTCCTGTCCTGCTTGTCCCCATTTCCATTCAGTGTTTGATTTATTACTACACTTGAAATGCAGAACCTCAGGAGGGCAGTTTTCCAGCTGTTTCTCAGCTGCCTCTCCTAACTGCCTTCTAATCAGGAGAAACAGAAACACAGTAATTTTTAAAAGAAGGTGAATACATTTACATATCAATTCAGTGAAAGTATTTCCCCACTGTGCTACAGTGGGGAAGTGTTATCAACTATTCTCTGTGCAAAGCAAACATTCCAGAGTTCTTAAAAAGAGAGAAATCGAAATATATCATTAAAGAAGTACATTTCCTAAAACCTTAAATCACTGCATAGGTTCCTTGCCCTGATCTTTGTCACGAGCAACTGTCAGAAGCTAACTTTTCTCCTAGTTGAGAGAAAACAAATTCCATGTACAGTCTCCACCGCCACACAGTTAAGGAAACAAAAAGGAAATTACCTACCATTGAAGAGAAGATAGATTGACAGAGGAACTCCCAGAGCCATACCTGGTGGCTGCTCGACTTTCTCCAAACCTCCCAGACCGGCAGGCAGCAGGTTTTATTGAGCTCTGCAGCTTTCTTGCATTTATATTTCGTGAAGCGTCATCTGCCAGTTCTTACCAATCAACAAAATATGCATTTCTGGCAGCAGCGGGCGGGCAGGCTCCGGGCGGGCGGGCGCTCCCGCACCTGTTGAGAATGCCTGTGTTATCTGGCCGTGCGATCAGGTTGGCTTTGAAACACTGGTTTCTTGCTACCTGTGGGCTTGCTTGTGTCTGAGAAAGTTCTTCAAACAACAGCAAAGAACTGAGCTTTTGAGAAAGGCCCCCTGAGTGTGCTAAAACTGTGTTAGCTCTGCCAACTTCCCACAGAGGCTCTGCAAATCCATCCCTCACTGCGGCCAGTTTCCCTTCCTGACAGGCTGAATTGCATTGTGAGACAAAACCCTCTGTCAGTGTAGCTGTAGGGGAGGATTTCGATTTGTGGAAAATCAGGTTTAATGCTCCCTTTGGGGGCTGAGGGAACAGTTGCTAAGCGCCCTGGCACCCTGGGTTCCAGTCTCAGGTCTGCTTAAAAAAAATTCCTTTTAGGTTTTCTAAATTAGTTTCACTTTTGACAAATGCTGTGAATGTAATTGTTTTTAATATTATAACATTTCCCTTTCTGTCATTCTGCCGTTTAATATTTTTCTAAGTCATAGACTAACAATAGTTAATGCATTACACGTTGTTATCTTTAAAGTAGTTGCTCAGGGTTCATGAGGCATAACAATCTCCCCATTGATATTAGCAGAAAACTTCCCTTTCTAAGAACTAAGAGACACTAATGGCATCATTGGCTTGTACTTTTTCCCTTTTCCCCACTGTCCTTTCCCCTTTTGCCCAACCTAGTTCCTTTCTCCTTTTGAACAATTTCTTGTCATTCACAATATTTATTGTACATGTTATATCTTATTTACTCTTCTAGTTTTTCACACCAGGGAACAATATTTACATGCATGTCTGATTTATTTCACTGTGTATGGCCTCAAGTTGCATCCATTTACCTATAAAAGCCTCAAGTTTATCCTTCTTTATGACCGAGTAGTACTCCGTTGTATAAAAATATTACATTTTTTAATACCCCATCTTTTTTATCCATTCCTCAGTTGATGGGAATTTAGGTTGTTTCCAAGATTTAGCTATTACATATTGTGCTGCTATAAACATGGGTGCACATATATCACTGTGGTATGATGTCTTTAATTCTTCTGGGAAGATACCCAGAAGGGGAATAGCTGGGTCAAATGGGACCACCAAGCCTAGTTTATTAAGGAATCTCCACACTGACTTCTACAGTGGTTGTCCCAGCCTACACCCTCACTAACTGGAGAAGGGTTCCTTTTTCCCCACAGCCTCCAGCATTTGTTATTGATTGATTTCTTGATAATAGCCATCCTTTTGGGGGGGTAAAATGGAATCTCAGTGTTGTTTTAATTTGCATCTCCCGAATGACCAGTGATGATGAACATTCTTTTCATATATTTATTTGCCATTTGTATTTCATCTGAGATGTGCATGTGAATTTTAAGAAAGAACAGAGGTTAAGAGGAGGAAATTTGATTGCGGGAGAGACAGCTCCTGAGAGACAGGCGGGGGCCTGAGTGGGTTGTCCGTGAGCCCACTTCTCAAAGGAAGTTTCGTAAAGCAAAATCAGGAGGTGGGAACAATGTGGAAAAAAGTATAATCAACCAACAAGATTGGAAGTAGAGCTGCTCAGGTAATGACAATCCAATGGGGAGACAGGTCATGCAGCAAGTGTTCATGGAAGGGACAAGGACCTTTTCCTGGAGGAGATGAGTCAGGAGGTCCAGGTCACCCATCTTGGTGACTGATTCTATCTAGACTTTATGGGACCCAGGTTATACCAGTTATAGTATATCATTTATCCCTCGGGGAAGCAGGTAGGCCTGGTCATCTTGGCTTTATCTTGAGACCTGGCCTTTAATGGATGCGCCTCCAGCCACAGTCCTAATGTTTGCTCAGCCTCCACACTGACTCCCTGGAAGGCCTGGTCGTCTGATTGCTATACTATTTCTACGTAACTAGCCGTCGGTGACAACATGACTCCGTCTGTACTCCAGCTGCGTCCTAGACTCCTACTCAGCTATACCTTCTTTCCCCGGTTGTGTCCTTTGGTAGAGTTGGGCACTGACAGAAGCCCCTTCCATGATCTCCAAAGTCAAGCCACGAACACATTTTATCACCAGAAATCAAATATTACAAGAAATAGGAGAAACAGACCGAGGTCTGCACACAAGTCAGGACTGAGAGCGGGGAATGACTGCCTTGTTAGATGATTCCCCACTGTGGTGACCTGGGCCACAGCATCTGGAGACGCAGCTACCATTGGGGCTTCAGTTTGTGCCCGAAAATAGCTCCAGGTCATTCTAGCCACTACCCCTCCTCGTGGCCCACACTAGAACCCCACTCACTGCCCTCTCGGGTGTGTGCTGTCCAGGCAGGAGAAAGGATTTTAGGAGAGAGGTCATCAGAGCCAGAGGTGTGAGGCAGTGAGAATGGGGCTCCTCCGGCTCCCCTCATTCTGACAGATCTTATTTTAAACCTGATCCCAACTTTCCCCTCCATCTGGCCTTGCCTGGGGACTTCTTAGCAATCCAGAAGGCCAATTTCCTCACCTGTGGGGGGATCATTCATAAAAAGGAAAGGGTCCTCCCCTCAGAGCAGAGAGGAAACCTACTAGAGGTGCTCAAGCCGGGGCAGGGGCTGCTCTTCAGTGAGTCGACAGACGTCACATACACACGTGCGGGACCCAGGCAGGGCAGCAGGGACTCGGTGGCTCGCATGTGCTCCCAGGTGCAGCCTGAATTTGCACCACAGGCTGTGAATGACAGTCCTTTCTCAGGCCTGATGTTACTTCTGATTTTACTTACATATTCTGCCTTCACCTCCAGCTCAATTTGTCTTAAGCTTGAACATCTAATCTCTTCTCCGAAGTCCACACCCACTTACAACGCCGGTCCCCGCTTCTACCCGAAGTCCTCACTGCCCACTGAGTAGGGTCTGCCTTCCTCTCTGCCTTGTCTTCTGCACATCAGTTTGACAAGTTAGCCCAGCTATGTCCCCTGCTCTATTCCACACACGCCTTCCGTTTTCATCTCGGCAAGGCAGTCAGTCCTTGCTGTCCCACGCAGGTCTGAGCTCCTTCTCAGTTTCCCGCCCTCCCGTTACTGTCGGACACCTGTTCTTTCTCCAGGACTCTCTCACAGGTCACTCACCCACATGGACATGGACATTCATCCGTGTCCAACGACCTCCACGAAGCCACCGATTGTCGGTGTTTCACTGACCTCATGCATAGTCGTGATGCCAAAGAAGTGACTCTGACTCTTTTCTGTGTTGACAAAGACCTCTTCCTCCGGGCGCTGCAGAAGGTCCCCTCTCAATAGGCCTTGACCTTACCGCACTGAGCTTGACTTTAGCAGAGCACAGCCCTGCTGAGTCAGTGGCTGCACCCCAGCCCCACTCGCACCCTGGTATTGATCAAGTTCTCATCCTCTCGATGTCTTAGTCTGTACCCCGTTATTATCAAAAGACCAATGACCAGCTTCACAGGAACTGACACCCAACCACGGTCCCCTCAGTGCTGTCCTGTGCACTGACCCCGCCTCTGCTCAGGGGCTGGCAATCTGCAGCTGTCTCTGTGCGTACAGGGTGGAGCGCATTTCCTCCTCTCCGCAGCTCTCACTCCGTTGCCAAAGTCTGGAATAAAGCCTTCCTTACTGTTCGAAGCATGTTAGAATTTTCCTTTTATAGTGCTTGCTAGTCTCTAGACAGGCTGAGTCCTGAATATTATTCCAGAATAATCCCTCTTGTATCACAGACACAGGCTCAAAACGAGCCTTCATATTTTTTCCTCTCTGGGTATTTTTGGTCATATTTTGGGGGGAGTTAAGGACCCTATAACTTAAAGAGGCTCCTTCTGAAATATGTGCCTGTGAACTTTGGATTTAAATTTTTGACAGAATTACTGGACAAAGATTGGTCTGGACTGATTGCAGAATCTATTGCGGTATCTTTTCTTTCATGTTCAGGAAACTTGTTACTTTCTTTTAGGGTGCAGGTAACAAATATATGAGCAACACCAGCAAAACCTTACAGCTACCTCTAACAAGAGAGACAGTACAGACATCTTTCTTTAAATTGCTTTATTCGCAGTTGGCATGTTGTTAATTCTAAACATCTAATCTGTTTTCATGAAATGATCAAAAGTACACACTGATAAAGGCACACTGGATAGGCCTTCAGGTTGTGATAGACTCACCACTTTCCAAATGGCATTGGGTCTTTCACCTGACTTGGATATTTTTCTTCAATAGAATACCACTTCTCGTTGGGGTGGCTTGTGGGCTGTTTCCGGGAGCTAGCTAAGATCAAGATTTATTTTACTATTCCATCTCTCCTTTAGCCAGGAAGCTCTTTTCCAGTATTTGACAGAAAACATGGAATATATCAACTCGGCACACCTAAGGTGAAACCTAAATTGCATTTTACATGGGTGCACGGCTAGCCAATACAGCATCTGTTAAAGCGTAGCGTGGATGATATCACACCATGTCAGCAGTGTATTTACTAGGGATCCTTTGTTGTTTTAACATGGTGAACAAACAGCCATCAAATGAGTAACAGTTTTCATTCACATTGTTTTAGTTTTCCCTAAAACTCAACTCTGTTAGCAGCAAATGCAAAAAATGTGTGAACCATCTCCTCCGTGATGATTCCATCACTGTCATATGTATGAAAAAAAAAAAAGAGACAATAACAGAAATAAATAGCTTCATAGTGAAACAGAAAGGTTCTCACTGTGTGTCGTCAAATCAGTGACCAGTCTGACTTCCCCAGCTATTTCATTCTTCCCTGTGCTATAGTCAGTGACCTTCTGAGCTGCCAGGAGGGTATTCCTCAGAAGCACCGCCACTGTCACGGGACCAGAGTGACAAAGCTGGCTTTCTTCCTCACAGCTGCGAGAGGAAACAGAAAGTAATGCTTCTTTCTAAATTTACATGAGAATTTCACATTTACACACATTGCCTATAGACTAGTGATGGTGAGCTTTTTAGGGATGAGGGCCCAAACTGCAGCCCCAAACCCACTTAATTTATCACTAAGTGCCAACACTACAATTAAACCTGAATACTGGGGTTTGAGTTTAGAAAAGACAACACATACATTACCATCTTTTGTCTTAAAGGAAAACTCTATGTTCGCCACTACCACTGCAGACTGTTGTGCATTATGCATACGAGTCTAACAACCTCCAGTTATTTTTAGAATAAAGGGGGCTGTAATAAACACACATGCAGACATGCACACACACTCACGCATGCACGCACACACTCAGACATGCCTGTGTCATGATATCTAAGGTACGGAAAGAATACAGTGAGACCAAGACTGTCAGTTCTATTTCCATGCAGTTCAGTGACCCAATTAGTTACCTGCAATTCAGTTAACTACTTGTAAAATATGACACTGGTCACCAAGGGGAGGTAGGATGTAAACTGTCAGGCACACATTGTTCACTAAGCTGAATCACAGCTGTCGAAACAATATTTTCGTGTGTGTAGCCAAGTGCATCCCAGTGGGAACACCGCGTGTATTTGCGTTACACCCAGCACATACCCAGTCCTATTCAGCCGTGTGGAGACTTCATTCAGGGAGCAGTTTCCAGAGAAGTGGGAGACGGCGAGGAGCCAGTTTTAGGAATGTTTTCACGCCCACGGTATGAGAAGCAAAGGTTTTGTTCTTGCAGGGACTTAACGTTTCTGTGCTTCTCCTCATGAACCAGAGCACTGAAGTGCTCAGAAAACTGCACAGTGCTTAAAGCAGTTCGGGTCACACTCCCTAACGCATCCTCTGACCTCACGCGCTGCGTGCTGCTGAGACGTAGTATCTCCAGCAAGTTTGATCTTCCATGCTTGCACAGGGATCCAGGCCAAGAGTCTCCAGATCTTGTACTATTTTTGTACAGTTTACTTTGCCCTCCCGAAAGAAGGGCTAGAGGATGCAACTTATTTGAAGGGAATAGTGCAATAGGGTGTTTTGTAAATCGTAGGAAAAGCCAAGGAATGATACTGTTGTGAAGTCCAAATCAGCGTGACTGCCTCGTGTGCACAGCAGGGAGCCAGCGTGTCTTGACCCCCTCCCCATGATGCTCTGGTGAGGACACCGTATGGGTAAACCCTGAGGTTTCACGGGCTAGGCCTGTGGTACCCAAGGCGGTGGCTCCAAGGGCGGTGAAGCCTTTAACATGTGAACCTTCGGGGGACGTAACTGGATCACTGGGTAGATGAACACAGAGCCCAAGGGCTGTGGGGACTTTCTGTGAACCTGAGTTTTTATAACAGACCAAGGGTCACCCCTCCTCCCGTCCTCCCGTCTTGCCGTGTGACCCTCTGACACAGGCCCCGCCGTGGCCACAGCATGCACAAGGCCCTGCCTGCCTGGGGCCAAGCTCTCGGACCTCCAGGGCTGTGAGCTGAGTCTCTCTTCTCTAACACACCCCCCAGCCCTGGGTTTCTTTATAGCAACAGGAAACCCTAATAGAGCACATGGGAAGAATCCAGGGGAATGCTGAGAGTTGCACGGTAATATTTCTGTTTCCCAAAACACCTCCCTCCACATCAGCAGACGCTGTCCGGGGCCTTCCTTCCATCCAGTGCGGTCTGCTGGGGAACATGAGCCAGTCAGCAGCCGCTCCACACACAGCTGTGAAGTCTCAGTCCTCGTTTGCTCTGACTTAGCTCTTCCTTCTACCTGGAGTATTCTTAAATCTTATCCAAAAGACGAACACCTTGCAATTCTTTAAAATCCAACAAAATGCAAACTGTCTACGATTTTTCTCAAACGCCCATGCCTCCGATATCGAATTAAAGTGTCCACGCCTATGTTTCTGGTAATGTCACCCCCGCTCCATGACAGAAAGAAACGGCTGCACTCTGCCCCCTCACCTGTGCACTGTGGGAGCTCCGGTCTTCGCTCCTCTGCGCCCAGCCGAGCACTCCAGAAACTAAACGAAACAGCCCTTATTTAAAATCTAGAACTACTTTGCAGAAATGTGCTGCTCACTTTGACTGGAAATAGACAATATCGGTGTTTCCAGGCTAACTTACAGCATAACTCAAGCTCTTCATTTTGCTTGTGGGGAGAAACTGTATTTTGCTTTTTCCGTAAGCAGGTTCCGCAGTGTGAACAATGCCTTGAGGACCTCTTCCTGAATACTGGAGACGCCATGCCTTTAAAACGCAAACAGGGGCTTTGACGAAACCTACCACTGCTGTTTATACTAATAGTATATAAAGCCATATATCCATAGAGCAGTAACTTTGAGATATTATACATAAAAATAAAATACCACTGAGCAATATGGTAAGTTAGGAATCAAGCACAAACTTAATTTCCAATGCAAAACAAAATGCTCTATTTCTAAATCAAAAATGGAATAAAGTTAGTTATACCAAGGGATCCATTGTGAGTATATAATTGTTTTTATATAGTTTTTCAACTTTGAAATGTTAAGTGCCTTGGATATTATTTGTATATGGAAAAATAACAAAAACCATATCTACTACTAGCTGAGTGACTATTACTAGACAAGAACTTGACATACCTTGTAATTTTAATTTGTTTTCCCCTCACCTGTCCATTGCATGTACTAACACAAATAATAATTAAATTATTCAACTAAGATAGATAAAGCCCAGTGTAAATAAAAAACAAAACAAAATCTGTCCTCCCAGCTACTCCAGAGACTGAGCAGGAGGATCACCTGGGCCCACAAATTTACAATCGGTCTGGGAAAAACACAAGAAGCGTGTGGCTCGCTGAAGTAATGTAACTCGGCACTCTCCACCGGCAGAGGCCTTAAAAGATGCTGGGATCCTGTAACGTCGCCTCGTCTCCATACAGCTGTTTGGCCACAACTTGAACAAGGAGAAAAATCCTAAGAATAGCGCACATGCCAGAAATTAACTCAGTTTTCTCACAGGGTTAGGAGGAGCTTCTGAAAGAAGACACAAGAAGAGCGATTCTAACAGATTCGCTTCCCTGCGAGTTCACGATGGGTGCCCGCAGCTGGGCGGCTCTGTACTCGCTGCAGCTGGTACTGCAGTTACGCAGCTGGCTTCACGGCCTGCGTGGCTGTCCTCCTTGTGGCTGTCCTCCTTGGTGTCGGCTCAGAAAACCCACTCTTCCCCTGTCCTTCCACATTATGTTTCTCTTACATGCTCACAGTTGCATTCATGCTCCAAAGGCGAGGTCTGGTTGGAGGGTGAGGGGACGGAAATGTGTCACTGTGTGAAATAACGCTTGTCCAAAACCCGGAGCTCAGCGTCTGTGCTTCTGCACACCGTGGAAACCAACACACCACACGTCCCCCGTCCTGATTACTGCTCGGCACAAGGGTCAGACTGCGCTGGGGCGGGGCGTGGGCTGACGGGGGCTGGGGTGCTCTGGGCCTGGCTCATGGGTGCCCAGGAACAGCGGCAGAGCCCTGAGCACCCTTCAGCAGGCAGAAGCCTAGAGCATCCCTGCAAGCACAGCTGCTTATGTGCCTCAGTATTTCAAGGATTTCTGTTTGAAATTAAGTGTATAAGTATAAGGTTCATATATGGTGACGAGAGGCAGAAATAGTGATGAATTTGGTCAGCTGATGAGTATTATTAGGGCTTCTTATGTCTCCCTCCCTCCCTGCATTTTTGCAGTACTGGGGATTGAACCCAGGGCCTTGCACGTAGCAGGTACATTCTCTACCACTGAGCTACACCCCCAGCTCTCCTCTGTTACTTTGGATTTAATTTCCCAAGGATCTATGTCTGAGGAAATATCTAAGTTTATGTGCTGCAGGCTAATGTTAATGTATTATCTTTTTTTACATAAATATG
This sequence comes from Hydrochoerus hydrochaeris, assembly GCA_004027455.1. Classification (NCBI taxonomy): domain Eukaryota; kingdom Metazoa; phylum Chordata; class Mammalia; order Rodentia; family Hydrochaeridae; genus Hydrochoerus; species Hydrochoerus hydrochaeris. Next base: position 29,456 of record PVLA01007352.1, on the reverse strand, counting down.
AGGATATGCAGTAACTAATAATTGATTTTTCAACAAAGATCATTGTTAGCAAATGTCAGCTGGTGAAGGTGCCAATGCTGAGAAGTAGTCTCAGCCAGGAGTGGTGGTACACACCTGTGGTCCCAGTAACACGGGAGGCTGAGGCAGGAGAATCACTTAAGCCCAGGACAACCTGCACAATATAGCAAGACCCTGTGTTTAAGGGAAGGACATAAAAATTCTGCAGTCTAATGCTTTGAAGTGATCACTTCAAGGCTATCTGAAGCATCATACTTGTAAGTACCAGAGGTGGCTGAAGAGGTAAACTTCATCATGGGAGAAAGACTTCAATTCAATTCCTGCTTGATGCTCTACAAAACACCCTCCTCAGTCATGTGGAAGAGAGAGGAGGATAACAAGTATTCAATCGGCAGAAGGAATAACCTTCCTGGCTGACCTTTCCCTCCAGGCAGAGAGGGTTCTTCTCCCTGTTTATGAAGACGATGCTTTCAAAGATTAATCCTATTATGTGTGGGGGAAAGTACTCTCCAGGCTCCACTGGAGAGAGACACCGAAGTGTGACAGGGCAGTAACTTCCTTTAGAGGTTTACTTACCGAGGGGTCTGGCGTCGGGAGTATGTGTGCCCATCTAAGGGAAGTAGCATCGGTTCCACACACGTGAGAACCAGGTATTGTCCTGTCTCACCTGAAAGGTGAATGGACACACACAGGAGCATCCGAGTCGCATTCAAGTCCATCAAGTCTTCCCATTTCAGAGTCACCGAAGTTGACAATCGAGGCAAAGGAAACACCCATCCAACCCCGCTGCCTGTGTGGAGCTTGTCCTCGGCAGATGGGGCTTAAGGGGAAATGACCTGGTGATGTCTGAAGCAAGTTTCGGGAAGTCAGCAGAGTTTGAGTAAAGGCAGTCAATTCCCGAGAGAATTTATTGGGTGACCTCTTTGCAAATTAGACCATGGTGCCACTCACAAGGGTCCCCCGGGGGGTGCTGCATGGCCGTGTGGGATTTAGAATGCTGCAGTCGGATTTGCACACCACTGTCTCTAACGCGCCATCCTGGCAAACACACATCTGCCCACTCACATCTAGCACAGATGTCGCGTCCTTTGTTAACCCCCCGGCTGAGGTGACTGTCCGCAGGTCTGAGAAACTGAAGAGTCTGTTTCCATGAGCAGATACAGCACCCGTGGGGGCTCCCCTGTGAGACGCAGTTACAGATGTTTGCCTCTCCCATCTCAGGACCCTGGGCTGCCCCGCTGAGATTGCTGGCTAAAGTCAGAGCTGCTGCCAGCTGAGGCTAGGAGACGTGCGTTGTACCCAGAACCACGATGGAGGAAGTTTACAGACTGGTGAGTCCACTACCGCAGTGAGGCTGCCTCGTATGGTGGCCGCGGGTGCCAGCGAAGTCCCATGCAATCCTCAGCATGCAGATGGTTTCCCCAACTCTGACTGAGTCACAGGTGCAAACACCTCACTGTTCAAAGCGAGTCTCGAGGTAGAGCTGAAATTCAAGTGCTCAGGATGGGAGAAGTGCAGAGACCCACCGAAAAGGCGCATGCCCACTGGGACAGGATAAACGTGTGCCCACGCCTTTTACAATCTACTGTGTGTTTGGTTCCAGGAATACCATATCGGCCATACAGCCCCAGTTATTCTTTAAAACACAGATTTGGTCATTTTAGCCTAGAATATTTGGTGGATCTTCAGTTTTTAGGATAAAATACAAATTATCTACCATGGTCACCCAGATCTTTGATAACCTACCATTTGGTCCAACATGTTGGCCTTGCGTTATGTGCCAACCTTGTATCTGATGATCACGGTTCCTGTACATGCTACGAACCATCCCGGATAGATCCAGAAGGTGTTTTTCTGTGTAAGGGAGATACAGTTACTGTGTCTTGTAGCTTACAGTCCAGTGGGAGAGACACATTGAAAATACAACTCCTTAAAAAATAATGAGTTGCGGCAGGATATGTGGCCCACATGAAATGCTTCTTAGACGGTGCATGCTTTGGAGAACCTGCTGGAGACGGAGCACCAGGCGTACACAGTGCTGCCGCGCCTCCAGGGGCAAGGGAGGGGACAGCTCATCCACCTGGTGTTCCTGGTGGGGGGGGGACACTGGGGTCAAGGCGGCAAGAAGATCCCACTGGTGGAAGGCAGCTTGAACTTGGAAATGTCGCGAGAGGGGCAGTGGCCAACACGTGGGAGTGAAGGGCTGCGGGAAATGAGGGAAGCAGAGCCCGGGTTACAGCCAGTGTGATGGGATTATAAACTATCAGCCAAAGCTAAAGCCCTGTCAGCATCTGGGAAGACACGTTTGGAGACACACGGAAGCAAACTGAGACCTGCCCGTTTGTGTTTGCACACCTCTCTAACAAAGGGGACTTCGTCCCGTGGAGAGCAGGGAAGGAAGGACGCAGTAAATTCAGGATCTCATGAAAGTGCATCAGAAAATGAGCTGACGGCAGACACGGGGTCAGGGAAAGACGTGCAAGTTCCCAAAACTCTTCCAAACCTGAAGGAGCCACACAAGCCGAAAAAGGCGAATGAGAAAGCGATGCAGACCAAGGAAAGAAGAGCACAGCAGCGTGGGCCTGTCGGCGATGTAGCGGAGGATCTGGAAGACAGAAGTGCGTGCTGAAGACGCGCTCCGAAGGAGGTGGGCTGGGGAAGCAGACAGTGTGACCCCGGGAGCACAGAGGAACTGAGGCTGAGGGGGGTGTGACTGTCATTCCTGTGTTCACAGTAAGAGTCTAACAAAGTCTTTTGTGAACGAACTCAGTTATTTACATACTCAGGAAAGATAAGTTTTATAAAAGAAAAATTTGAAAGAAATAGATACTAATGAATAAGTCTTTAGAAGAACGTTAAAAGAGAAAGTCACCCCGCATTTTCATGAAGTTGCAGGCTGCTGCCTGTCTTTAGATGATTATTCAAGAAACATTCCTGGCTGGAGCACAGGTCCAGCCTGCAGGACTCCTGTCCTCCTCCACTACTCTGGTTTTCTGTGATCAGCTTCCGATTTCTGAAGGAAGACTGGCATGGTGGACATCACTCCTATGACTCTTAAAAATGGAATGAACACTTTCCTGTATCAGAAGAACCACGGACAAGGAACACAGATTATCTCATGTGTAAGCTGGAGCAATGGTAGCTGTGTTGGGAGAAAGCAGGTGCTGGGCCCATGCATGGGCCTCAAAAAACATCCATAGGTGACCTGTGGTCACAGGACATGGAAATATGGCACGTGGAGGATGCTGCAAGCAATGCAAAAAGAGGCTAAATGGCCTTGGACATTGAAGAAGAAAAGGAAGAAAGAAAGCACCTGACCTCCCAGGTGGGGCGTCCCCAACTCACGCCCCCTCTGGGGACCATGAACTCCTTTTGCCAGCCTGACTGACACTCAACGATCTGGATTCTCACCTAAAACACTTTGTGTGGAACATTCTCTAACTCTTGGTCGTGACCTTCTACATTATACCACTCCACATTTCCCAAGATGAAATTTCCAAATGCATCCAAACAATACATTTTGCTAATATGTTTTGTGAGTTGAATCTGGAAAAAAAATTAAAGAATATATTGTGCTCTATAAGTTTGTTTTTGGGTATAGGAAGAGGATAAAAATGTCTCAAGGTCTTAGTATTATTTCACTTTTTATTTTGACTGATTCTCTGTCATGGCCCCTGTCAGATGTCAGACACTGTAAGAACTAATCTGTTTTAGGTTTATTTCTTGTTTACCAGCACATGTACGTGGCATACAATGCTTACATTTCTTGTGCAAAGTTGGTGCATGTACATAACATGTTTTAATTATTTTTTTTCAACTGATTTTTGAAACCAAATTCCTTTTCCAAAGAGGAAAGGGGTGATTCCCCATACCTACGGCAGGCAGCAGAACAAAACTGTCTTGCTCCTTCCCGGTGGATTCTGGTCTCTCAGTGTAGATGTGTAATTGGCTAAATGAACTGCTTGGGGAATTTTCCCACATTGCTGAATGCAAACCACTTAGGCACGGCCTTGCAAACATATCCATGGTAACGAAGGGTAGACAGGCTTCAGGAAAACGAGTACAGGAATAACAACCAGAAAAACCTGCATGGCAGAGGTCTGGGGAAATAGAATGACTCAGGAGGTACGAGGGAAGACACTCCACTCTCTTAGATGCCTAGCATAAAAGGCAGCTTAGGAGGACAAGGGACCAGAGAACAGAGAACCCCTCAGCAGGTGACCTCTGGCCACTGCACTCTGCCGGCAGCCAGGCACCGGGCAGCTGGCTGAACTTCCTCCTGCCCCTTCGCTGGCATGGCTGGCTGGCTTCAGAGCCGCCACACGTTTTCCCAGTGTACTCCGGTAAGGCGTTCATTGTCCTGGTATCTGGTGGGCAGTAATAGACAGAGGAGGATGCAAGAGTGCAGGGTTCTGGTCTGCATTTCTCTATACATGTTATGCTGGCCTTGTCGGGCTGTGAGCTCTATGAGAAGGACTTCCAGCCAGTCTGTATCTACAGGACGCCTAGGTGTGCCTGCCTCCCTTCCTCCCTTCCTCCCCACGGTGCACTGCATCGCTTTTAGAGTGCTCCATGGTTCACCAACAGAGCGCAACAGAACTCAGACACAGTCAGCCTGACCCCAGAGCATAGACTTTTATCCAAGGTTTATTCTGTCTTTTTGCTTTAATATCAAATCAAATCCTCACATACTCGGCTCCTGCATCTGTAATGTTTGTATCTAAAAATGCAGCACATAGAAAACCCTCTGTGGAACCGAACAGCAAATCTGTCACCCAGCAAAGGTGGGTATTGCTTCCTGCAAACTTTCCCCCAGCAGTGGTGACCGTGAGCAGTGACAGCTGCACTGCCGGTGTCTGTCACAGAGAGGCTGTGTGGATAACCTCCAAATCTGCCGGCAGAGCTTTGATCTCAGCGGTCCGCCACCATCAACCCCAGATGCGAGGTGAAACTTTGCTGTCACGGATGTTTGTATTTTAACACGGGATGCCGTGGACCAACCACAGATTCTCACTGTGCTGTGAGCACAGAAGAACCTCAGGCATCAGAGCTGCTCCTGGACACGCACTGCTGGGACTTCAACTTGAACTCTTCTTCACAATACAAAGCAGGCCCCTCTATATCAAATATGCCCCCCTAAAGGGGACCAGACGACTTCACTGACTTTTCACAATAACCACCTGGTCGGTTTTATAAGGGGTGATGGGGATCTCACAGTGACCAGCAGGGGTCTGACTTCTTTGACAAAGTGACCTGTGTAACCACAGGGTTAGCGACAGTCTCTCCCGGAGAATTTCTTTCGCATCTGCCATCAATTTTTTTCAGCGACTGAGGCATATGAGGTCTAGGTTGAGGCGTTAGTCTTCCTGTACATTAACGCTGGACTTGAGGCTTTGTACACTCACCTGCTGTGAAAAGCTGTCCGCATGAACCATCATGATCACGTCATAAACGATTAGTGCCGAAAGCTGAGTTGGTAGATTAGTTCTTTACATCACTGATCAATAGTTCTATGAAAGTGATACAGGTCAAAAGAATCCTGTCTCCTGAAAAACGGGGAACACGTTTTCACTTCCCCACGTGGTAGGACACACACCAGTTAGGAAGTACCACAAATACTTTGCAAAGATGCTGACTTCGACACAATCTGGGAAGTGGGAATTGCGGGAACTGTGTCTACTCTCTGCATAGCTACGTGCCCTGTGGCTGGAAAGGTACCTACCAGAAAGCCCCACTCATTCCCTCTCTGCTGGGTAAACTGAGGAGGCAATCAATGTAGGTGGCTGCTGTTTATTTGTTTAAGCAGAGAACTGAATCTGGAGCCTGGTACAGCGTGCTATAGATTAATACTGTATCCAGTGGTGCCGTGGTTCCTGTGAGGGCACCTCTAGAAAACGATCTTTAGCATAAGAGTAACGTTATAGATTTAGTAACATTACAGATGCGCAGAAGGTGCGTGTACAATTGGCCCCCAGTGTTCAAAGGCTGAGACCTGGTGTGGCATGCTAAGGCAACAGAATGGTTAACGGGACTCTTCCATCCCAGAGGCATGCAGCTTAGTGGGGGACAACTGGGTGACAGTACGTGGTGGCAGAGGATTGAGAACAAAGTCCTGGAGGCAGAGGAGAGCTGCCGGGGGAGGCTGAGGAGAACTGGACCCTGTGTGACTGCTTTACAGCTGATTCCCAGGACAGCTGGGTGGAGGACAAACAGAACCAGAAGCAAGCTGGGGACAAGGAAACTGCCGAGGAGGCTGGTGGTGACTGAAGCGTGCCGTCCTGGGCTTCTAGTGACAGACACAAGCGTGTGCTGTCTCTGCCGGTCATTAGGCTCAGCACTTCACATACGTTCATTAGCTCAGGGGAGGCGACTGTTTTATTTAATCTTCACAACACCCGTGTAAGATAGGTATTATTATCTCAGTCTTTCAGATGATAAAATCAAGTCCCAGACAGGTGAAATGATTTGCCTAAGATCATAATTGTTTGAAACAACAGAGCTAGGTTTCAAACCCAAGCCAGCCTGACTCCGGAGCAGCCTTTCATGAACGTTTAGACGGAAGATAAAAAGAGTGAAAGCGAATCTATCGGCACATAACACATAAATGCAAATGACTTTGCAATCAAGCTGGGGGTTTTGCTTCACACCTAGTGTTTTCTTGGATGAATGATTAGTGGGTTTCTATATAATTCCAGACTCTCTCCTGTCTTCATGTTTACTAAGGGGTTGGAAATTTGAAAGTTTCTTCTGACAGATAGAATCCCAATTTGAATGGTTCCTCTGTGGGAGAGATTTCCTGCCCAGTGGAGATTCTGAAAAACGCCAGATAAGGCTCTGGCTATTTGACAGACATGCACCACTGTCTGCATTACTCTCCCCTCTTTTGGTAACTATGCTGAATCTACTGCAGAAAATATGAGGTCTTTTACGTTTTTTCCTCTTCGCCTCTGCTTTTTTCTGCACCTCGCAGACTGACTTCCTCCCCTCTGCCCACGCTCTATCCTAAATACATGCAGCTGAGTGAAATCCATTGATCCTTCAGGATTGGAGAACTGGTATGTCTACGCTTGCTTGTTCTAGAACTCTTTTAGTCAGACTTGATTCTCCTCTCCCATGTAATCATGGAACCAATCCTCCTTTTAAATTATATCTCCCATCTAACCACCCTTAAAACTTTCACCCATTACCACTCTGGTCCACACCCCATCATTTCTTACCTGGATAATTACAGTAGCCTCTCAGCCGGTACCCTACTCACTCTTTCACCCCTACAAAGCTTGTGTGCCACTCAGCAGCCAGGGTGATCCTGTCACAATGAAAGTGAAACGTTGCTCCTTTGCGCAAACTCTCCAACGGCTGTCCATTGAACCCAGAGTCAAATCCGAATCACTTCCCACAGTCTCTGTAGCCCTTAGGCATGTGGTACCCCAGCTGCGCCCTCTTTAACGCTTTCCCTACAATTTTGCCCTGAATTTCTTGCATCCAATTACAGTGCCCCTCGCAGCTTGTCAAAGCCTCCAAATATGCTGTCAAGGCCTCTGCACTGGCTGCTATTTGTCGGTAGGTTCCTCAGTCCTGCGTCCACCAGGCTTTCTCCCTATGTGTTCAAGTTACCACTGAGCCGTCCATGCTGCCCTTTCTAGCAGCTCCATTCCATCACGCTCAGCTCCCTTGGCCTGTTTGATTTCTGCAACACAGAACACAGTCTCCTGTGTCACTTAGGAGCCTGTATGTTTGCTACCTGCCTCCTCCGCCCTGCACGTAAGCCAGCTGTGGGGGAGACTCTGCTTAGGTCACTGTTGTATCACAGGGGCCTGTACCAGTGCCTGACACATAGTAGGTGCTCAACAAATAACTGAGAACAGCATGAATCTAACCTGAGGAACTGGCAGGGCTACAGTAGAAATATCAGTAATGATTAAGATACTAAAAATAAGTCCAGAGAAGACAGAAATATGAAAAATGAAAGCCTTGTTGTAATTTGCAAAATTGAATCAAGTGGACAAAAGGTCAAATATCGATCCATGATGTAACAATACACTGAGTTTAGTCAGAACTGAATTTGGTCAGAATTTAGTCAGAATTCATGTGAGGCTGTACTCTGTACAACTTCACTGCACTCTCTACAGGAGTTGAGAGCTAATGCAGGGCTTCCAGGGTGGACATCCACGAGCCCTGCAGGAAATTTATAAGCACACAGAAGCCAACCAGAAAGCAAACTGCAATAAGATTGTCCCCTGAGGTCATCACAACTGCATGAGTGCAGAACAGGTAACCTGAATGTGTAGACAGGGGGTGAAAAGAGAGATCAGCCCCTTTCCTCTGAGCAGGAGAGCAGCCTTCACGTCCTCATGTGCAGGGTGGGTCATTCGAGAATGGCTTCCTGTCTCCAAACTTCTGATTCCACATCTCTTCAACTCCACCTCTGACCATGTTCAGGCCGATGGGACACAGCACGGATGATCCAGGTGATTGCACTACTTCCAGATGGAGTTTCTTAAATTCCATCTCCCACTGTTCCACATCTGCTGGGTGGATGAGGGTCACGTACTCAGGTGGAGCAGAGTTAGGGGATAAACTGTGTCCTCCCCAAATTCACAGGGTGCCTTCCTGAGGCCCAGCACCTCAGAGTGTAGCTGTATTTGCAGCGGAGTCATTAAAGAGGAAGACAGATTACGCTGCAGTCACTCTAATAAGGTTGAACCCAATGTGGCTATGTCATTAGCACAGGAAACATGGGTAGAGACATGCGCAGAGGGAAGGCAATGCAGACACAGGGAGAAGGCGGTTCTCTATATGTCAAGGAGAAGGAGGCATAAAGACTAAAACCTCTCTTGGTTCCCTCTCTTGGACCCTCCAGAACCATGCAAAATAGATTTCTGCTGTCAAAGCCTTGCTGTTGTCTGTGTTATGAAAGCTCTAACAAAGATTACCGACGTTAGGAGGAGGAGAAAGCGGCCAGCGTGACCAGATCCGCCTAGTTCTTGTCACTGCTTAACTGCACGCTCACTTAGCCGGGGTTTGTGTGTCCCTCTGTCGTGCAGCTTAACCCACACGGAAACATACTTTCGAGGAAAATGCAAACAACCCAAGCGCTGTGCGAGACGGGAAGGTGAAGCAAAGCACGAGACCATCCGCGGACCGTACCTGTAGCTACAGCCTTAGCACGAAAATTGGCTGACGAAGGCCTAAGGGCCTAAGTCACACATCCCTCCAACCACGTGAACCTGTATGCACGTCACCTCCAGAAACAGCTACAGCAACAAAACAAAACACCCTTCACAGGAATATTAGAGCTTTCCCATAAAATGTGGCTTCCTTACTCCTATAAGGTAAATGGGTTTCGTCAGCAGAGGAATGTGCTTCGACTCACTTCCCTCCTTATGATCAGCCCTTCCCCCAGAGCACAGGGAGGACATCTGCGATGGGGCAGGAGCCCCACGGCCAGCCCTTCTCCTTCCCATCTCCTGTGCCCTGTCCCCAGTTTTGCTGCAGCAGCCGCCCCTCTCCCCCTGCCCCTTGCTTTGGCGGGAGCAGCAGAGGGGTGTGGTGGGGACTGAAGGCGGGGAGGAGGGAGGAGCTGCAGGCAGCAGACGGTCCAGTTGGGTGCTCCCCGCCCCCTCCCTGTGGAATGCACCCTAAAGCAGAGGCAGAGCTATCCCAGCCGGAGGGTCACAGGGACCTCCGGGTGGGAGGTGCCAGGCGCGAGTGAGCAGCGAGGACTGTGCAGCCCAGAGGGGTCATTAGCAGACCGCGCTGCTGGCCACATCCATGTGGCGAACTGCTGCTGTCACACAGTGTAACTAGGAGCTCCCCAGTCAACCGTGCGGCATGCGTTCCAGCTTGTCACTCAGGAGAGGCCTCGGCCGCCTGCACCACGCGACCTCAGTGCAGCTCTGGAGGATACAGGCTTCCTGTCCGGAGGTGTGAAGCCTCTTTCCAAGCGCCACCACAAACGGTTAAGAGAAACTGCAGGCAAAAGCAGGTGTAGCCGGCTGTTCAAACTCCTTCCTCTATTCAGCAAATCCAAAAGGTTCAGATATGTCATTTCTCTCATGATTATTGGTAATAAAAAACAACTCTTGGACATAAAAATAAATTTTGTGACGGATGCTTTTAAGTTGTGTCTTCTTTTAATGTCTTAATCTGGAGGGGGGAGGTTTATTCAGGTGACTGAGAGGATGGCACTGTCAGAGGCCAACACTCTTTAGCTGAGTTCTCCAGTTGCGGATCCACAGTAAAATAAACTCATACGTCACCAGAGCATGTATGTCAAGGCCCCACCTGTTCCTCAAAGAGCCCAGAGAGGCACGGACTTGCAGGAAAGGTCTGAGTGGGAGCCATGTGAAGAAAAGGCACCCGTATGCCATTCTGTAGAAAAGTGTTAAGCAAACACTACCTCCAACGCTGAAATGCCGGCGTGGATAGAACCACAACAATGCTCACAGTGAGCAGTCAGGTGTGTTGGCACACACCTTTAATCCCAGAGGGAGGCTGAGGCAGGAGGGTCACTGAGAGTTTGCAGCCAGCCTGGACAATGCAGCGAGATCCTGTCACAAAATAAAGCAACAACACAACCTCCCAGGAAACTGCTGTACTCTGAGGCAGGGTGACTATGGCATTGGATGTGAATCTGAGCCATGTGACACTAATCTCCTGGTCCTTTGCTGGGCACACAGATAGCAGTACACAGTTTCACAGGAATGTAGGACCGTGAACGTGGCTGTGCCAGGGGGCCAGAGCAACCCTGATGATCAATGGGAGAAACCACACTTGCTCAATGACCTTTAATACATTTGCCAAAACATTAAAAGCCCCGCTAGCGTGGCTTGTAAATAATCAGGGAGCTGAAAGCAGTAATAACACTACCACCTCTTCAGGGTGCCATGAGGTACAGAGGCACTGGGGCTGAATCACTTGACCCTGAACAGCTGGCATGGCGCTTGCCACCCTCTGGGGGACTTTTATCCACACCAAGTCTCTGGCCCTGACCGCGCTGCCCCCGGTACACTGTGCTCTGTGCCCTTGTGTCGTGTCAGGGGCATCTCTGTGGGCCCCAAAGTATGCTGCTCCTCCGTGCCAGCGTCACTTCCTCTGGGACACCATCGCCCTGTCACCCCCACTTGGCCTCCTTATGTTGATGAGCCTTCTTCGATGGGCTCTCTCTGCAGTACCAGGGCCAACCCAGTTCCCACTACTAAAATGCAAGTGACGGGGTCACCACCGTTTACCTCCACAGCTCCCTCCCCCGTACCCTCTCTGTTGATCTCAGCAGCAGTTACAGTGAAACTGGCACCGACACCCACAGAGCAGTCACGCTCGCCGCTTGGCTCCCGGTGAGAAGGGCAGAGCCAAGCTGAAGTCCCTCCCTACCGGGTGGACCACCATCCCTCCCCTGGGGAAGCCCTGACAAGAGCCTCCGCAGCCTGCGGAACCTGAGCTGCCACTGCTGCTCCTTGGAGACTGAGTCACAGCCCGCACCCAGGTCTCCTCTCCCCAGCTGACCCTCCTGGGCGCGCTGGCTCCAGGCTCGCAGGGGAAATATCAACAGTCCTGGAGGTGTATTTCATGGTGAAAGCACAAAGCTCTGATCCTCCTTCCGGGAGTTTTTATGCCTTTATGACTGATAGCATCCTACCGAATGTGCACAACTCACCACACGTCAAAGCTGAGAGGACCCCTCGCACCACGGTCCTCCATGTGGGTGTGAGTTCCGAGACCCCAGTGGACGCCTGAAACTGAAGACAATGCTGGCCCTGCATACGTTCTTTCCTGGACACACCTGCCCAAGGTGAAGTTGAATGTATAAGCCAGGCAGAGTAAGAGGCTAACCCAGTAACCAACAAGAAAGCGGAACGACGAGGGCCACAGGACACAGTGACGGTTAGGGGAGGGCAGTGCCACCTCCTAAGGCGCCTTGCTGCACTGGGCCCATCCTGCTTCCTGCGATGATGTAAGATAATTCAGGGATAATGTCTTGGTTGACTGCACCAGGAAACTGAACCACGGGACAAGGGGACACGAGGGTCACAGCTGTCATGGGACAGAAACAGCAAAGCCCAGAGTGCTCTGAGGTAAGCTCGGCAGGCCCCCAGCCCACTGCTCTTTCCTGTCTCTCTGCAGCTTTGTATCTGGTGCCCCTTCCTTTCACTAAGCACTCATTAGCCACTCACATACCCAGAACTACAGTTTGGTTTCATAGATTTCACCAGTACGCAGCCAGAAGACTGCACGCGCGCGTGCGTGCATGCGTGTGCGTGCATGCGTGTGCGTGCATGTGTGCTGTGAAGCGTACACACCCACCCTTAGGTGCGCACTTTAAAAATGGTGTCCAAATAGCTTAGGAACAAACCCATGCTAAGTAAAAATAAGGCACAGAAATGGCCTAGGACCACAGAAACACGCTACAAGGCAAGAGCTGGATAAAACATGGGAAGTACGGGAGGGTGTGGCGGTGCACATCTGTAATCCCAAACTTGGAGGCTGAGGCAGGAGGACTACCTTGATTTTGGAGGCCAGCCTGAACTATACAGCGAGACCCTGTCTCAAAAAGTGTGGTGAGCCCCAGGGTAAGCTTGCTCCAGACGTGGCCAAGGCCAGCCCTGCACAGGCTCCCACTTTGCCTGCTCTGAGCAGGTTTCCTCATGCCAGGGATGGCGAACCTCCAGCACACGAGCCGCAGCAGCTTGTCTGCATCATTAAAAGCTCTGAAAGGTCCGCTGGTGCCATCTATGTGCTTCAGGTGTGCGATTCTCCATTAAACTTTTAGTAGCTACAATGTTTCCAAGAAACAGAATAAACAGAGCCAGAAGGAGGAAGTCAGGTTTTCGGAGGAGATGCATTTTTGCTCAATGGAGTTGGAAACTGAAATAAATTGCTGACATCCCTTGGAGTTAGGGCACATGCAAGGTAATGAAGAGACCAGGTCCCACTGTGAGAATCTCAGCAAGTACACACAACATGCACATGTGCACACACACACACACACACACCCCTGCTAGACTAGGTTTACACCACTTGGGGCGCCTGCACACTGGAGCCCAGTGCGCATGTGCGGGGCACGCCGGGCTGCAGCTGCTGGGCACGCACACACGCGTGTGTGGAGGGCACTGCCCCATGGTGCGTCCTCAGGTCTTTCTCTCCTTGACCTCCAGCTTAACTCCTCCTCTGGCTCTGGCCCCTGCCATCCCCAGGATCTCGGGTATGTGAGATTAAAGTCCCAAGATATTCTGGTTCTTGGCAATTTTTGACTTGATTGATCACCATGCTAGGATGGTGCTCAAATTCCAGCTGCAACTTTAAAATCTGAGCTTTAAAAATCTCACTGGCTATCTCTGTTAGTCTGTGAGGACACGATATGCCTGACACTAGTAATTTCTTGATGTAGCCCTTGCCTTTTCTGGCAAGCGCGATCACCCTTATCTATAAGATAGTTCCCATATGAAAACGTCTCTGCAGGTTACCATCTTCAGACCTCCCCAGCCAGCTGGTGTTCCCGCGCCGAGGTAAGAGGCCAACAAAGACACGCGTAGAACTGGTGTAGGGGCCGGAGATCTGTGATCTGCCTCTCTCGTGGCTTAGCGTTAGCTTTACTGCTGCATCCTGCCGTCTGAAAGCCTCTGTAGCCGTGGAAGTTGGAGCCTAGGTCCTCTTCCTCCTCCTCTTGAAACACAAGGGAAGAGTATCAGCTTCAATAACCCAGACAATTCTCCTGGCGAGCACAGGGCAGAAATGGCTAAGTGTAGCTAAGCAGCCACCCCCAAAGTCAGAAGAACATGCAGGTCTCCAGAGGGCCAGCTGAATTCTTCCACTAAAAAATGCACTGTAAGAAATGTAAACCTCAAGTCAAACACAATTTGAAGGGAGGAAGGAAGAGGAGAAAAGGAGGAAATGAGAGAGGGAGGGAGAGGACAAGCAAACGCTTCTCTAAGAGGAGAGAAGGGTTGGTCATTGCCTTCCTCACCTCCCCACCAACAGCAAGCATCTCTCTCTACTATCAAAGCTGGTAAGTTAGGGGTTTTTTCCCCATTAATTTATCAAAAGAGATTGTGTTCCTTATCCTCAAAGTCCACATCGCCAACTAATGTTGTCTTTCCTGTGACGGGGTCGCAGATATAGGCAATGCCCATGTCAGTCACGGTAGCACCTTCTTTAATCAGATCCGGCGTGATCAACCTCGGGGCGCCTGGAGAGAGAACAGGGTGTGAGGTGCCCGCAGTAACACACTGACCTGGTGCTTGAGGGCAGCAACCGATGCACAGCTCATGTCTCTGTGGTTGTGCGTGGCCAAAGCGCACACAGCACATCATTTATAAGGAAGGGGCTCATTGTGCTCGGACGGCGTCGGACGAGGCAGGTGAGCAGAGGATTTGGGAAGCACCCAGGGCCCTGGGCCCGAGGCCTGCCCACCGCTGCCCTCTCGCCTCAGCACCTGCTCACCGGCTTCTCCATGCACGCCTGCTTGGGTGGCCTTGGTCTGTGTCTCCTGCACTGTCAGCAGAATGGGGAGATCATGGGCGCGTGGCAGGCGCTGCTGACGGGGGAGGGAAAGGAACCCGGAGGCTGGAGGAAGACAGCAGGAAGCAAGGGGAGGGGAGAGGGGAAACGCGGATACAATGCTTCACATGGCTCTGGGTCACGGTCAGTGGCTAAGTGCGGTCCACACATCTGCCTCTCATCGTCCCCAGACGTGAAGCGCTTTTGATTTTATCTTGGTTTCTTTTGTCTGTGTGAGATTGTAACAGATGTCAGAACAATAAGTTCTCCTAGCTCGTGCTTCCTGCTGGCTGAAAAGATGGCTCTGCAGAGCTGTTATGTCATTTTGTTTCCTGTGACTCTCTTCGAATTTTGTTTCCAGTGCCTATCAAAGGCGCATGTGCCAAGTGTTGAACGAACACTCAACACATCTCCAGGCTTCACGGGTTAGAGCAGCACTGTGTTCTAGGGTCTCCTGGTACTAAGGGCTGCCCGGCCTAGGCTCAGGACCTCAGATGGAACCGTATCATCTGAAGACCTGCTAGGCTGGGTCTGCTTTTTCTTTACGTGGCCACAGTGGTGGCCAAGGCTCGCTCGGATGGAGCACAGGTGTCATCTCCAGGCCTGGCAGCCAGCTTGTGAGAGTGAGTTTACCAGGAGACAGGCAGTGGGATTGGCCAGTTTCTTGTGGCTGGAGCCTGAAGCTAGAATGTCCTGTCATGTTCTAGTGGCTCAACTGGGCCACGGTCCGTTCAGATGAAAGAGGAGGAAACAAGTCCATTTCCTAGCAGGAAGCGGATCAAAGGGTGTGTGGTCTTCGCATGACGCCTCCGGGGACATGTGTGCCATAGCTGATCACTCATCATCATACATGGACAGATACCACAGTTTTCCAAAGGGAAGACAATGGGACCTGCATTTTAATTCCCGGGAAACTTACAAAATGGGAACATTTAAATGTCATATTTACTTTTTCTGATAATGATTATAGGTTGTCCACAGTAGAAATTTTAGGTAATATCCAAAAGTTCAAGGCAAAAATAAAAATCACTATTTTCACATCACCTAAAGATAACAAATACTATTATTTCTATTAAACTTTCAGAATTTCCAAGAATTTATATATTAGACATAAAATATGATGACTACATTTTATTCATATTATGTCTCACTATATATTTTAACTCTTTCATTGAAATTAAACTGTGATCATTTTCCTTTATCAGTTGCCGGAGTCCAGCTGCGGCAGGGCTCAGGGGTCCCAAAGGTGGTCAGGGAGTCGGCGAGTGAGAGACAGAAGACACTGCACACCAGTCTGTGAGTGAATCTGAATCTATTTTATTTTTTAGAAGCTGGAATATATATTTGCTAACTTTTGGCAGCAACCCAAACCCCAAGCAGGAAGTATCCCAGGCTTAGGGCCAGGCAGGGACAATCTTAAACAATATGTGTTAATCAACTTTTTTCATCTTTGTAACACTTTACTCTTGTTACTTAATTATCTTGGAAAATGTAAGCCGACGCACCTGGATGCCCACAGGAGGGAGAGATGGAGCGGCAGCTGTGAAGCTATCATGCCGCTCCCTACATTTTTTCCCTTATCACTTATGGGAGTATGGCAGGCCCTGTGAGGATAGCGCCTGTCTTGGGTCAAGGACTCTTCATATGAACCCAACCAGGCCTTACCCGTCATGGGCCTGCAGGACAGCAATTGGTCTTGTGCCTGTCTTAGGCAGCCGGTGGCGTAACATATGTGTCCTAGTTGCCCGTCTCTGGCTGCCTGTCCAGTGTCTCAGGGCAGTTGTCTCACAGGAATTTTGTAAATCCTCCTCCATGAGCTCTTCCATTTAAAGCTTTTGTATAAACTCTCTCATACTACTCACAGAAGGTAAAATTTCACAATTAGTTTTCACAAAGGGGTTATCTAGAGGGTTTCTAGTAACTCCTCTGGAGTTTCTATTTTCAATTTCATATTGAGTATTACATGAAAATATATATATGTGAATTACATAAATTACAATTATCAGTACAAAACATTCCAAGATCCCAGCGCCCAATTCCCACATGCGGTGTCCTTTTCCTGGAGAAGCGATTCCTTGAAGCGCTCTCCTCCATCCATGGACCTTGTCACAAGGCGTGGATGGACTAGGACGCGGCATGGATGGAAAAGGGCACCGCAATCAGTTATTTGAAAGTTAAAATGATTTAAAGTCATTAAAGTTCCTCATTCCTCAACTGACTCCACTGTCTTTGTATTAGAAACACTGCAGCAAGGATCAGCTATGTTCAGAAAACCACAGGTAACTTCATAGTGGCAGCATCCAATTTGCTACAAATGTTCACTGAATCCTTGTTAACAGTATGAAAAAACGTGGTCTGCAGGGAAGCACCTATTGAGACAGTTATCAGTGCATAAACAGCACATTCTGAAGTTGTTGTCTAACACATTTATAACAAGATCTAGCGATGTCTTTTGTGAGAAACGTTTTTCAAAGCTACATCCAAAAATTTTATGAAGAATTTGGAAGCACAGTTTGCCCTGTGATGCTGTTTAGTGTTTATCCTCCTCCAGGTCTATTTTGCACCTTCTCCTGCTCTGCTCTGTGCCATGCCAGGGCTGGTCCTCATGGAGACCTTGTCTCTTCTGGAACCCCATTGTGGTGTGGCACAAGCTCCAGCCTGACTGGCAGGGGACACAGTCCTGTGGGGCAGAATCATCCTGTGACTGGTGTCAGTCACTAGCTCACAGCAGACACCTGCACAGCCCTGTTAAGATCAGCAGTCACCATACCTGCCAGCTGAGCTGCAGACACATGCAAAACTGCTTTTTGTTTGCTTCAAATGTTTAATTAGTGCTTACTGGATATACAGGTCACTGGGTCTCATTTTGAAGGATTCACACATGCACATAACATACTCAGATCTTTTGACACTTCATCATCCCTGGCCCCCAGCCTCCTCTATATTATATATTTGGGGGTTCAACACACATATTCTATTGTGACCATATCTATTGCCCTATAACCTGCCCTTCCACCTCCCTCCTCATTTTCTTGCTCTTATCTAACAGTCTCTTTCTACGTTCATGTCACAGCTTTTAGGTTTCACATATGAGGAAGAGAACATGTGGTATTTGTCTTTCTGGGTCTGGCTTATTCTGCTCAGCATGATAATTGATGATCCCCAGATCCATCCATTTCTCTGCACATGACAAAGTCCCATGCTCCGGTCAGCTGAGTATTACTCCACTGTGTAGACAGGCCACATGTCCTGTATCTGTTCACCTCTGACAGGGTCTGAGGCTGGTTCCAGAACTCACTGTGAAGTGTGCTCTGATAAACAGGGGTAGGCAGGATCTCTGCAGTATGCTGGCTTTGATCGCTTTGAAGTCCTGTGCATATGCACCATGGAGTGGTGGAGCTGAATTAAATGGCAGCTCTCATTTCTGTGTTTTGAGAAACCTCCCTGCTGTTGTTACAGCAGCTGTACTGATTCACATTCCCATCAGCAGTGTAGATGTAGAAGGGTTCCTGCCCCCATATCCTTGCCAGCACCTCCTGTTTTCTGTATGCCCAATGACAGCCATTGTGACTGGGATGACGCAGCATCTCAATGTGATTTTTAATTTACACTTCCCTAGTGGCTAAAGATGTTGAACATTTTTTATCTACTTTCCAGCCATTAGTATTTCTTCTCTTGAGAAGTGTCTGTTTGATTCCTTTGCCCGTTTGGGCTATTCTTTTTTTTTTATGTTAAGTTTTTGAGTTATTTACATATTCTAGATGGTAATCTTCTGTTCGAAGAGTAGCTGGCAAAGATTTTTCTTGCATTCTGTGGGCCGTCTTTTCACTCCATTAGTTGTTTTTCTTGCTGTGTAGAATCTTCTTAATTTGATGTAGTTCCATCTGCTATTATTTCCTGCACTATTGGAGTCCTGTTCATGAACTCTTTGTGCTTATGGCTTCCGGTGTTTCCCTGCTATTTTCCTGTAGCAGTCTTCAACCTACTTTCAGTTAGTATAGGGTGAGAGACAGGGATCTAGTCTGAATTTGCCACAATTGCCTATCCAGTTTTCCCAGAAGCATTTGCTAAAAAGGCTGTGTGTTTACCCACACAGATTTTTTACGCATTTGTCCAGAATGAGATGGCTGTAGTTGTCTGGGCTCATTTCCGTGTCTTCTGTTCTGTTCCCTGGTCTATGAGTCTATTTTTGTGCCAGTACAGTGCTGTTTTTGTTACTATCGCTTTGCAGTATCACTTGAATTTGAATATTGTGATGCCTCCAGCCTCGCTCTTTTTTCTTTAGGATTGCTTTGGCTATTAGGGATCATCTGTGTTTCCATATGAAATTTAGGATTTTTTTTCCTGGTTCTGTGAAGAATGTCACTGGTACTTTGATGGGATTGCTTTGAATCAGTAGATCACTTTCAATAATGTCACCATTTTAACGATATTAATTCTGCTAATCTTTGAACATGGGAGGTCTTTCCATCTTCTACTGTTCAATTTCTTTCTTTAGTGTTCTTAAGTTTTCACTGTAGAGGTCTTTAACTCCTTGGTTAGACTATACTTAAATACTTTAGTTTTAAAACTATATTTAATGGAATTATATTCTTGATTTCTTTCTCAGCTAGTCCACTATTATATACAGAAAAGCTAATGATCTTTTAATTTTGATTTTATATTCTGTGATTTTGACGAGTTCATCAGCTCTAAAAGTCTGCTGATGGAGTCTTTAGGGTATTCTAAGTGTAGGATTATAATGCCTCTAAATAAAGATAATGTAACTTTTTCTTCTTCTATTTGTAGACCTCATATTACTTTCTCATGCCTAAGTTCCCTAAACTTTCAAGAACTATATTGATCAGGAGTAATGAAAGTACAAGATTGTTTTTTAAAAACAGGCTGTATAAATGACTATTGGAGTTCTGTTGCTTTTTAAAAATACTTTAATAACCAAATAGCCCACATTTGCATATGACCGAAACTTGGGCAGGATAATCCCTTCAGCACTTTCATAGCACTGAAACACAGACCACATCCCCACCATCCAATCAGTTCCCAAAGCTCCACCTATAGGTGCCTCGGGCTTTGAGGGGATATCCAGATAGAAACCATAAAGATTCTGCATTTGCCAACCTTGGGGATCCTGGAAGATTTAACCCAGAACATCTCTTGACAGAGCCCCAAGCCTTCAAGTTAGAAATCATGACTGTCTCTGAAGCTCCCTAAGCCCCCAGGGGCAGAGGCTGGCTCTGTAATGCCGGGTCTTGCACTGATTACTCGCACTTTAACTGAAGCTTCTCAGATGCTGAGTTTATTTTGTTTTCTATAAATTCAGAACCCTTCAGACTTCTTAGAAATCCTGGATTTTCTGATTAGATTTGAAAAATTTTATCTTTGCTGGAAATCGGTGTCGGTACTAACAAAACTGTTTGTCCTTGTCTCTGCCATTGTTTGTATTTCATAGAAAGGAGGTTCAAGGAAAGGGACAGGTATCAGAAAGAGAAATTCATCCCTCAGATTGACCTTAGGACTGAGAAGTACTTAAGTTTCTCCTAAATTTTAGAAAGTTCTTTGAAAAAACTTGTCCTCTGATCATTTAGCAAAGTATTTAGGGTACTCTGTCAGCCTGTCTTGTCTGTGAACTCTCTCTGTACCTTGCCGCCTATGGGCACCTATGGGCAAACAAGTCAAGCTCTGTAGCTGGAGATGCCACAGCCACTGGGCTGTGGGGCGCTGAGCAGGAGGTAGTGCACTGAGCTAAGCCCTGCCGGGCCCTCTGCTGGATTTGCCTGGGTTTAAACCAGAGCCCCTGCCCCTCTAACACGGATCCCCACTGCTTACCGCGTCTGCAGCACGACCCCGATTCTCCTGCTTATTAGCTTTATAAATCACATCACTTCACTAATGGTGATTTATAGTTATGATGACCATTTTAAGAACTTTGATCAAGAAAAAGTGTTCAAGAGGCAGCTTGGAATATAAAGGAATAAAACTTCAGACACCTAGTAGTCTGCATCTTTTGCCTGTAACCGTCCTTGGCCAAGGGGAAGAGAAGGAAATGGGGAGAGGACAGGGAGGCAGAGATGGAGACAGACAGAGACAGACAGACTGGTAGGACAGAAGTCCCTCAAGGCAATAACCTCATAAACTCACACACACACACACACAGTCCTCCTGAAAACAGAGCCAACCCCTTATTGTCAACATTAAGTCCTGGTCTCATTCTGAGACAAAATCCCCTGTAAGTTTGCCAAAGCCTCTCTCTCCCCAGTAAACTCGGCAGTGGGATTAAGAACCGCTTTTGGCCCATGATAATCCAGAGCTCTTGTACTCAGTAGCTTTCTGTCACTTTGATAAAATATCTGAGGCAGTGGAAAGGAGGTTTGAAGATTCAAAGTCCAGGATCAGGTGGGCACCGCTGGTCTGGCCTTTTGTGAGGCCCTGATAGCAGACAGCAGTCAGTCGGGGTAAAAACTGAGGGTCCCATCCTCTTAGTCAAGACCCCAACCGGTGGGGACACAGATTCACTCAGGACCACCGAGCTATAAACAGAATATTCATTTCCTGCTTCCCTGCAGTGGGAAACGCAAACTCTATCTTATCTTTGTGTCTCATGAAACTATGTATTTTACAGTATTAGATGTGTGTTTTGTTTACTTTAGAGTTTCTTTCTATCAAGATAACTAACACTTATCCACCTACTGGAAGCATCAACATTTTGCCTCTGCCTTTTCTGCCAGCAGTGTTTAACGAGGCACCTTTATATCTTCCCCAATTCTCCACCAAGACTAGTCTTTGAAGTCAGAAACTTGCTGTCATTTTACTCTTTTTGTGTTGATGAGGACTTGCGGTAGAACACACATTTTAGATGATGTGAATCTGACTCAGAATTCAAGGTTTCTAACAGTTTAAAATGCTTATATGATATGTTGGTCCATCGGCAGGTATATTCCTGAAGTACAAAGGTAATAAGAAACACTGCAAATATAATCAGCAGCCTGAGTTCACAGAGACATTTGCTGTTACAAATGTCCACTTTGGTATTTAGCATTTTTCAGACTTTACTATCAGTTGTCTAATTTACCAATAAAACATTTTAACTCTAAATTCTGCATCATCACTAACATTTGAAATTGAATTGTTATATACTTGTCATTAAAAAATTCCAGTTTCCACAAATGTAGTTATACAGGGAAGTTCAAGCTCAAGATAAACTTGGGGTTTTTTTGGGTTTTTTTGTTTTTTGCTTTTTATCCAAGCTACCTAACCCATCTATAAATTTATTTATGGCAGAAGAAAAGGTCTATTGTTAATGCTGAATTTCTAAAATACTGGTCATTGGAATAAATATGTGAGAGTAAAATGATCTCATCAGGAAATTTAGAGAGCTCTCAGCTTATCTAAGATGCTGACTCGTGAGCAGCGCATGCTGGGCGATCCACACAGAATCACACTGCTTCCCT
Organism: Hydrochoerus hydrochaeris; assembly: GCA_004027455.1. Classification (NCBI taxonomy): domain Eukaryota; kingdom Metazoa; phylum Chordata; class Mammalia; order Rodentia; family Hydrochaeridae; genus Hydrochoerus; species Hydrochoerus hydrochaeris. The sequence goes on along the minus strand of PVLA01007352.1, from coordinate 7,494 downwards.
TCTCATTAGCTGATGCAAATGTGCTTTTCAGTGATTCCTTATAATGATCGATATAAAATAATTTGCCACTATTGTCTTAGCAACATCCACTGAAAGAAGTGAAATTTGAAAATGAAAGCCACGCCTGAAGCACAGAGGGTATGAGCTACACAGGAACGAAGTTTGCCTGTATCCGAAGATGTAACCATTCTGTGGGCAATTACGAGGCTGCTCCTTACTCTCACCAATTAGAGCCCCAAATGGGTATTTTCTTATGCCAATTTGACAACCTCAGAATTGAGTTCACATGAATTAAAAAAAAAAAATAGTCCCTTCCCTAGAGCCCCTCCTATCGCAGTCATCTGTAAGTCTTTATGAACCGGCAGTCAAGGCACCCTGAGAAAAGGAAGCACAGTATTTAGCATCGCTTTAATTAGCAGAGTTCAAAGGGCCCTGAACATTACCTAATTAAACCTCACAACAACCCGGTGAAGCAAGAGGAGGTTCACCCATTACCCCCATTCACGGAAGAGCGATTCTGAGGCGCTGGGAGGCGAAATCCCTTCTCAGTTTCACAGTGATGAGTCACAGGTGAGGGCTGGGAACGCCACCAGCGCTGTGTCCCTGATGGGAGAGTGACACCGTGGAAATGCTTATGCAGGGGGAACCGCTCCCTCAGCTGGCAGTGACCTGCTACACAAACAAGAGTCACTGCCATGGAATTTGTACGGATGGGCAGGTTTTTCTGTAGAGTAGAAAACCTTTCCTCAGCAAATGTGCTCTGCAGAGCCACGCGGTGGCTGCACACATTCCATCTAAGTTGAGCCAAATTAATGGCAAGGCTGGCTTCGGCCAAGGGTCTCCTGTTATGTCTGGGGAGTCTCAGGAAGTGTTTACAGACCTGTGAGTCAGCGGCAGTAACCGCCCAGCACATCTTGTTCTGGTCTTTCTCCCGGCTTCCTCAGTTCCTATCTGACTGTTTTCTCCATTTTTGTTTTTATTGGTACAGGTCTGCAGTGCATCATGATTACACTCACCATGTGGAGTTGGCACTTGCTCATAACACATCTTAATTCTTTTTACAACCCTTTCCACTCCCCTGCCTACCCCTTCCCCCATCTCTTGGTCCTCTTCCCATTTGTAAAAGATCTTCCAGTTTCCCATTATCTTTTATTTTATTCTTTAACTATATGTTGGGTTTCTCATGAGGCACCGTGCAGTGTTTAGGCTTGCGTGTCTGATTTATTTAACACTGTATTTCAAGGAACACCCATTTCCCACACACCTGTCCAGAGGCTAGAGTCCATGCCGAGGCAGGACCTGGATGCTCCCAAAGCTTCTGACCAGAATGATGATCAGATTCCTACAGTGCTGTGCTCCCAGCTCCTCAAGTCTTACATCAGGGCACTTAGAAATCCATAGAGGACTTGGGTGTTTCCATCATCTTCTGCCCTGAACCATTTTTCTGCAAAGCCAATGGACCTACGACATCCAAAGGTTCTCTTGTCTTCCTTTAGTCAAGGTGATATTAAATTCTCTAAAACAAGGTATTATAATATACCCTGGTATATTAGTGCAGGAGCACAGAAAGAGGCTGGAAGACGAAACAGGTAAGAGTTCGTATCAGCAGGTGCTGTGTTATACACAGAGTGCTAAAGTTGAGCAGAATGGATTTCAAATAGTTTTTGAACTCTAAAGGGAAAATTATTCCTGAGCTCAGAATATAACATGTCAAAAGAAGGAGAGGTGAGCTAGTTGAGAGTGAAGGTGAGGCCAGTGGGCAGAACATAACGCATCAGATCCCCTCAGCGGGACTGCAAAACTCTCAAAAAAGCATTTTATCTATGGATGTTTGTTTCTGGCATTTGTGGGGGGAAGATAAAGGCTGGGGGATAAGGCTGTCAGTTTACTAATCTTATTCTGGATTATATTATGTTTGGAATTCAGACATACAGATCCATGTGGGATATTGGTCTTAATTTTCATTTCTTTCTTTTTAATGGAAAAATAAAAGACAATAAGTTAGATTTTTAAAATATATTTTAAAAATTTTTCTAAGACAGGGTCTCACGCTATCATTCAAGCTAGCTTTGAACTCACTTCTATAGCCCCGGGAGGCCTCAAACTCATGGCAATCCTCCTGCCTCAGCCCCCTAAATGTTGGAATTACAGGAGCCTGCCATCACATCCAGCTGTTATATTTTTAACTGACAAAATAATTATACAGGAAGCCAACTAGCCAGCCTTTCTGGTAAACTGTGCAAGCCACTCAGCTTCCAGGAAGAGAAAAGTCAGCGCCTCCCAAGAATCAGCCATGCTGGGACTGGGAGGATCCAAAAAGAAGCCAAGCAGCCGGCCTTTCTGGTAAGCGGTGCAAGCCATGTGGCTTCCAGAAAGAGAAAAGTCAGCGCCTCCCATGAGCCTCTCAGCGCACAGGCTGAGAATCACCCCACCCCCACCCCGACCCTGTAAGCAACCAACTGGCTGGTTCAGAGCACAGGCTGAGTTGATAGCAACTGAGGTCCATAAAGCACCTAAATGCTTGTGTTGTCTGCTTGATTTTGCAGGCCTGGGGCCAGCAGTCTGAGCATCTCTTGGGAGGATGGCAGTACGCAATTTAGCAAATATGGGGGATTTCCTTCCATCTTGTCTTTGAAGTCCAATCTCAATGTTTTGCTTTGGTCTGATTGTTTTTGCCTTATTCAGTTTTCTGTTTTGATTGCTTTTATTCTGCTTTGGTTTTGGTTTGATTTTGCTAGACCATTTGGAATGGACAACAACTGTGAAGATAACAAGATGTACTATGGCAGCTTTTACTGTTATCCCAGTATCCTGCTTGGAAGTTCTTTTCCAATTTGGCTGCTTTGTTTTGATTGGCTTTGTTCTGTTTTGTCTTGTTGGATTTTGCTATCTTTTAAAAAATAACTATACATATTTGTGGGGCACAATGTGATATTTTAACACACGAAAGATCTAATAATCAAATCAGTAATTATGACAGCCATCACCTCACACATTTATCACCACTTTTTGTTGGAAACAATTTTTTAAAAGTCTTGTCTTCTAGCTATTTTTAAGTATACACTAAACTTTTAATGATAGCCAGTCTACAGTGCTACAGAACACCTGAACTTCCTCCTCTGCTCTAATATGATGAATTATTTATAGCTGCTAACCAACCTTTTTATTACTAGCGCTTGTTTGCTGTACAAACTGTTTATATTTCTCGTGGGGCATTTGTACATGTATGTAACACATCTCAAATTCTTTCTCACCCTTTCCCCTTATTTAGAAAGATCAGCCTGCCTACTTTCTATCATGTATCCTTTTTTATTTTTTATTTTTGTAAGTCATTTCCAAACACCAAACATATACATGATATGTAAGTAGCCTGAACCAGTTCTGCAAGTGACTGTTTTATATTACTATAAAGACATGGAAATGGGGCCGGGGTATAGCTCAGTGGCAAAGCGGCTGCCTGGCAAGGGCAAGGTTGTGAGTTCGATCCCCAGTACCAAAAACACATGAAATTTAATTATCATTTAGTGTTCTGTGTAAGTTAATTTCAACATTCCTTCCCTTACTTTTCTTTGGAGATTTACTTTCAGTGAGCAGTTTCCCATGCTTTTGCTACATTCCTGTTTAGGAGGAACCCAGAAGAACCATAATAGACTGAATGGAAAAGCAGGTGACATTGCTGCGCTGGGAATCAGACACTAAGGTGCCTACTGGGTCCTGCCTTGCAGAGGTCATGTGCATCTCTGATGACAGGGACTCTCCCTATTGCTCCTCACCTGCTCCCCGCACTCCCCCGAGTCACCCTCGTTTCCTGCCCCTGCCCTGCCCCTCATCTTCTTACCATCCCACAGGAAAGCCCGTGGCTGCCTCGGCACTGGTGCCGCTTCTGGCAAATGAAGGGCACAGTACTCCTGCTGTGCTAGACGAGGGAGGAGATGCAGGCACACAGCACTTGCCACGCAGACCTGCACATCTGGCTGAAGTGTCCAGTTTGTCCAGTGATGAATACGCGGTGGCTTGTATTCCCACGAAAACCTTCTAAAAATGTGCTCATCACATTATCATAAGGCAAAATTACATTTGATAAGGAAAAATAACCATTGTAGTTGTGAGCATTTCAGCAGTGCCTACTATACCAGGAAACACTCCTCCTCAGCCTAGTTTGCGGTGAGTCTTTACCGAGGAGGACTGTCAGAGGACCTGCTTCCACCTGGCGCTGCAGCCAGTGCGCTCAGCCTCTGCTGATGAGAGGGGATCCGCGCTTTGTACGCTCTGCTGATCAGCAGTGTCCTTGCCGCTGTGATGTTTATGAGACGCCGTGCTCTGGTTCTGGTGTCAGCGTAACGGTCTCATAGAACACCTAGGGAGGTTTTAGTTTTACTTTTGCAAGTTTGAAAAAGTAACATTAACTTGTTTTCTAACATATGGAGGATTTGAATTTCTCTAATAGCCAGAGGTGCTGAGATTCCATCTCACCCCAGAATTCCATCTCACCATCATCATGAAATCAAATAATAACAAGTGCTGGTGGGAATGCAGGGAAGAGGAATTCTTTTACATTGTTGGTGGGAATGCAAACTAGTACAACTGCCTTCGAAATTATTATGGAGACTCCTCAAAAAACTATAAGTAGAAATTCCATTTGACTCCACTGTTCACCTTCTAGGTATTTTCCCAAAAGGGTTGAAGACATATTACAGTGACACATGCATACCCACATATAGAGCAGCACAGTTCTCAATAGATGAATCTTGGAAAGCACCTAGATGTTAACAGATGAAGGAAATGGTGTCACATTAATGGCGTAGTATTCTGCTAAAAGAGGGATAACTCTGAGTCATCTGTAGGGAAATGGATGAACCTTGAGACCATAATGTTAAGTGAAATAAATCAGACACGCAAGCTTAAATATCATGTGGTTTCTCACACATGAAACTCAAAATATAAATAAAGAGAAAAATAAAAGATAGACAACAGGAAATAGGGAGATAGATCTTTCTTACATGGGAAGGGGACCAAGAACTGAAGCGAGGGAAAAGCAGGAAGGGGAAGGGAAGAAAACAGTATCAAGACATCTGGACCCACGCACCAGCTGCCCAGCAGGAATGTGATCACTGTGTATTGCAAACATGCTAATAAAAGCAAAAATTTAAAAATATGGGGGAATTCAACAGTGAAGCCATTCCAGCCTGGCTTCTTTTAATGACAGTTTTTAAATGACTAATTCCATGTCTCTGCTATAAGTCAACTCAGGTTTTCTATTTCTTCTTGATTAGTTGTGACAATTTGTGTCTGTCTACAATTTGGTCCATTTTAGCATTTCTTTGTCATTATTTTTATTTTTGTAAATTTAGTGGTAATATCCCCTTCCACTATTGATTTTATTTTTTTTTCTACTACTGATTTTTTTAATCTTTTTTTCTTGGTCAATAGAAGTAAAATTTTGTAAATGTAGTTGATCTTCCCAATAAAACCCCAATTCTCAGTTGTATTTATAATTGATTTTGTGTTTCACAAATCTCTGTTATAATCTTGTTTCCTTCATTCTCCTTGTTTTAAGCATAGCTTGCTCTTCTGTTTCTAGTTGTTTTCTAGAACAACAGTGTTCATTAATTTGAAAACTTCTTCTCTAATGTCTGCGCTCATAAGACATGGGGTACAGTATATTTTAACATGTGCTCAGTTCATCATTACCCACCAGGCAACCCACACACATACTTTCTTTACATAAAGTGTTCCACACTGTCTACTACCTAGTATATATGTCAGCATATATGACATGTATGTCATACGTGCAGAAGTATCATTTATCCACACACAGAGTGGAAACACACTCAATGAGGTGACAGATTTTGACGTCTGTGAAAGTTGCTGAAGCAGGTACCAGGTCGGACAGCACTCCCCCTCCCTCAATGGATTCAGTGTGCTGGTTTCCACCCGGCACCTGATCAGATCTGTTTCTCTGCTTCATTTCAGATGTTGTAGCTGGCTCAGCGTTAAGGACCGTGTTGAATGAACAGTAACTCATGTCTTTCATCTCTGTATTTACGCACAACACTTGTATTGGAAGCAACCGTGTGAAGGATGAATATATTTGTATTTCCCATCTTAGTTTAACTCATCAGTGTAACATAACTGTCAGGTAACATAGCTTGTATTATTTAAAATGTTCTTTCTTGCTTTCTTCACGTTGCTTTAAAATATTATCCAGTGTAAGTTTTAAGTGTGATTGCTATGCGATTTCTCCCACTATGTGTTTTAGAGACACCAAAGATTTCCACTGCAGTCCCGAGAACTAGCTCAGCATTTACCAGGGGCTGGCAAAGGTCAGCGAGTGCAGGTAGCATGGACGGTGAGCACTAACCGCGTCCTTCAGACGCCTCAGTTACACTAAGGAATGTGCTTTTTCTGCCTGGCATTGACTAACCTATTTTTTTTTTTTGACTAACCTATTAAGAATCAACCAAAACATCAGAGTCAGCAACACAAAACCAACAAAAAGCCCACAGCAAAATTTAAAAACAAAAGAATTAGAACAAGTCTCAGAAATTTCCAGTTCTAATACTAGGCACAGCGTAGCTCGCGGTATAATGCAAGGTAAGCCCTAAGATCCTCTGAAAATCTAATGTAAGATTAATGAATATCTAACCCACGAAAACACTTCAAATAGAAACATTTTATAAACTGTGCACTAACTTTTCCCAATATACAATATACGTCTGTCTGTCCACTGACCCATAAAGCACTTATTATGCAAAATCTTATTTTACTATGCAAAATTCTGTCTTGGGACTGGAAATTCAGAAATTAAAAAAAAAAAAAATCTATGGTCCATTTAGGAGCTCACTGTCCCCAAAGAGATCTGTCAGTTAAAACAAAGTACAGGACTGTGCTGCAGAAATATCCAGGGGACAGGAAAATCACCCAGGCGAGGATTTATGGAGGGACACAGAGCCCAGCCTGTGGCAGCGAGGGGACATTTTCCAGAGGCCTGCACCGGTTCTTGAGAGAGGTCTTGAAGGGCACCGGGTAACTGAGGTGAGAAACTTTTTCCAAACAGTGGAGCCACACACAACACAAAAACACGGAATTCCAATCAGCTTGAAAGCCTTGTAGAGCCATGGATGGCTGGAGCACAGGATGCTCCGAGGGCAGCACTGGAGGTAACACTGGTGTCTGAACTCAGCCACCCATGAGCTGAGGCCTCCGTTCATTTCCACACATGCGTCCCAGAGGAGGGGAGGCTGGCCGCACTCTGACCAGACCTCAGGAAAAAATCATGCGGATCAAAGGAACAATCTTCCAGGTAAAAAGGCTTATTAAAAACAAGCAAAAGGCCAAAATATGTCAGATGTTTCTTTTTAAAAAATGAACATAGGTGGACTGAAGAGAGCAACCAGAGTGTCCTCAAATATGTCATGGACCTTCATGGTTGACATCTACCACAACCATCTCTTACGGGCAGCCGAGGAGGAGGAGGGGGAGGGGGAGGGGGGA
>PVLA01007351.1:52000-106937 GCA_004027455.1 Hydrochoerus hydrochaeris | reverse complement strand
TAAGCAAGAGAATTTAAAAGGAGGAAAAGAGAGATAAGTAAAATTGAGAATGAATAAAACACAGGAGAAAGAAGCCAGTCAAAGAAATATAGGTAAAAATAGGAGAAATATAAATGAATGGAGGACAATTCCCTTACTTTCTATAGACTACTGGGAAGAGAAAAAAAAAAGAAAAGTAAGAGTGGGCAAAGCACTGATAGACAGACATGCTCACAAAAGAGAACAGTGTAAAACAATGGGATAAAAGTGAGGGGGAATTGTATAAAAGGAGGAAAACAGCAAAGAGTAAAAAATCAAAAGCAATAAAAAAAACATTTTTTAAAGTACAATAAAAATAAAAAGTGAAAAAATAATACAATCAAATAAAGGATAGTAAAAGAAAATTTTCTATTGTTTTGGACACAGAGTCCCTTTCTCAGACTCATGTTGAGGGTCGAAGCTTAGGGCAGGGTGTGCCTTCGTACACACTGGAAGCCTAAGCTGGCACTGTGTGCCCAGAAAGGCACTCAATATAGAGGTCTGCTTATGGTGGGAATGAGGTGGTAATGTGAACTTCCAGTCCTGTGCATTCCTGCTTTTACTTTTTTATTTTTATTTTACTTATTTTTAAATTTTTTTTCTTTTTTTCTTTTTGGTGGCACCAGGATCAAACTCATGACCTCATGCTTGCCAGGCAAGCACTTAGGCCAGTAAGCTAAATTCCCAGCCCTATTTATTATTATTATTTATCATCATTATTATTATTATTTTGTACCAGAAACTGAACTCAGGACCTTGCACTTGCCAGGCAGGCACTTATGCTGCTGAGCTATTTTAACTGCAGGAGCCTAGTCTGTGATCACCCAAGCGGCTCTCAGCAGGGCTTCCCACATCTGCTCTCCAGCTGTCTGCAGTTTCCTCTAACAGTCCTTCCCTCTTCCATTCTGGGAACCTGGAAGCATGAAGCAGCCGCAGGGCTGTTCTGGGCTCCAGGTTCAAACACCCGGCCCTTTCCTACAACTGCAACACCACCAACTTCAGCCCTATGCGTCTTGTCCTCAGGTATTAGATCACAGTCACTCACCAACTGTTGACTCTGGAAGGACACTTGGAAAGCAGAGACTCTCATTCTTAGTGCATCTCCAACTGGTCCCAGCTAGGTTTCTGCTTCTCTGTGAGTAGAGATGTTATTTTTACTTTGCCTCCCAGCTGGCAGCTGTGCAGCTGCTGTCCACAGTGCTGTGTGGTCTCCCATCTGAAGCAGTAATCTATTTCTTCTGTATCACTTAGTCCTATTTTCTTCTCTGTCGGTTCTTTGTGGTTGCTGTGTACCCTCCACTCACTTTGGTTCCTCTCCAGGCTATTGTTTTCCAGACTCCAGACACTTTGTCCTTAAGAAACCAAGATTCTGGCACTCACTGTTCTGCTATTTTCCAAGACTCTAATTATATAAGTACATTTATAGGAATCCTTATAGATGCCAAAAAAAATCCTTAGTACCAATTAGTGAATTCAGGAATTTATCTCAATACATAATCTGCTTTCAGAAATTAGTTCTTTGCATCATTATTGAGCTATCTATTCATAAAGTAAAACAATAAGTAAGCTCATTTATTATAGTATGAAAAAGAATAAAATACTTGGGAACAAACATAATCAATGTAGAAAAAGATCCTTCCACAGAAAATTATGAAGTATTCATGAGAGACATTAGAGGAAGCATGAGTACATACAAAGACATCCCATGTTCATGAATTGGAAGAAATAGTAATGGTAAAATATGCATAATCACTAAAAATTTTATAAATTGAAAATAATTCCTATCAAAATTTCAGTGACATTTTCATTAAAAATTTCAGAAAAAATTGAATTTTCTTGAAATCATAAAGGTAAGAAATAGCCAAAGCAACCAGAAGAAAGTAAAACAGAGCAGCTTCATCACACTTCCTGACATCAAATTATATTCAAAGTTACAGTAATCAAAACAGTATAAAACATCATAAAAGCAAATAATAGGGCAAGGGAAAATTATGAAGAGGATAGAAATAAACCCAAGTATATTTGGTCAACCCAAAGCAAGAACATACAACAGGGAAATAACAGTCTCTTCTGTAAATGGGCTTGGGAAAATTGGGTATCCATATGCAAAAGAATGAAATGAGAACTTTATCCAATACCCAAAAAAAGTCAACTCAGAATGAATAAAGGCTTAAATAGATGAGCTGAAAGCATAAAATCTTGAGGAAAAATGCATAGGTGAAAGATACTTGCTACTAGCTTGTTAATTTTTTTAGAAATCACACCAAAAGAAAAGGCAACAAAAATGAAAATAAGTAGGATTGCATCAAACCAAAAGAACAGTCATAAAAAGAAAATGTCACCCTGCACATTTGGAGAAAACATTTGCAAACTCTAAAAATAAGACTGAGTTAATATCCAAGATCTGTAAATAATTTGCATAAATCAATACAAAAATTCCAATTTGCTCAATTGAAAAATGAGCCAAGGACTTAATACACACTTTTCCCCAAGGAAGACATAAAAATTAGGCACCCAGTATTGGAAAAGTTGTGCAACATCAGCAACCATCAGGGAAATGGAAATTAAAAACACAATGGGACATCATCACATACCTGATAGAATGGACGTTGTGAAAATATCATGAAATAACAGTGTTGAGAGTGTGGAGAAAGCGAGTACCTGTGCCAAGCTGATGGGAAAATTCATGAGTACAGCTGTTACAGGAGACAATACCAAGTTTCCTCAAAAAAATGAAAACTAGAAAAGATGCAGCACATTCTGCTGGGTATATACATAAAATAAATGAGATTAGCACCTTTCAGTAACATCTGAATTCTCATGTTCATTGTAGCATTATTCACAGTAGCTGAGATATGGACTCACTCTAAGTGTTCATTGATGGATAAATGTAAAAAAAATTGTGTGTGATGATATACTATTGTGCTTTTGACACATAACCCTAGATAACTGATACCCTAGATAATCCTAGATAACTGAAATAGCTCCCAGAAAGATCTCAAGTGACAAAGAACATGTGGGATGGAGAAAGAGCTGATGCAAAAGACTGGTTGCTGCTGATGGAACTGGACGGAAAACATGATGAGAGCTGCCTGGGGCAGTGCACCAGCTGATTTGTCTGGTTGGATAGTCACATGTCATCTCCAATTTGGACCTTCGGCCAGAGAATTCATAGTTCATTTCTGCTCTGAGTGGGTATGCAGCTATTCAGTTCAGAAGTCCAATGTAAGAAAAAGGAAGAAAATATCTTTGCTAACTATTTGCAAAATAAGGGCTTTTATTGACACGTGGATAGAAATGAAACCCACAGGTATTTGCTAGGATTCTCAGCTTTTCACAAGCTGCCCAGTACCTGTTTTCTCCCTCTTTCCCTTTTTTTTTTTTTGGATGTCTAAACTCAGTATGGCCCACCCACCTTATTCGTTGTAAGTCAAGTAACAATTTGGCCATTTTTCCATGCAGAATACAAGTTCTCACATATTCTGTATTCCTCAATGTCTTTCTTCTGTCAGGTGATTACTGTGATCCAGATAGTATTTTCTCAGTACAAGAGAAAATGCATTATTCTAGTACATAAATATATTTATTAGAATAATACTAGAATGACATATATATAAAAATATCTCTAGTATATATTACATCATAACATGTAACAGACATAGAAGGAGGGGAATCATAACATGACACAGAAACCATCAAGAATAAATAAAATGAAACAGGTATGGGACATAAAATCTACCTTCTAGTTCCAAGGCTGGATCAGGAAAGGAGCATTTTTGACCAGGTTGAGTTTCTCTCCTCTCTGCACCCTACAGAGATGAGACACAGTAACAAGCAAAAGGCTTCTGAGCATGTATGTGAGTGCCAACATATGCTTATTGATACAGGTAAGAATTGTGGAGAGGTTTCACCTCCATACACAGCTGGCAACTGGAGGTAGGGTGGGGGCAGGATCTCATCTGGCATCTGTGTCCACAGTCCTTGAATGCTGACAAAAGCCCTGCCGTGGACAGGACAGTACCTATGCTCATAGTGTAGAAGCTTCTTGGGCAAAAGAACAATATTGCTGCAGTTTAGAAATCCTGATGGACAATGTTTTCTCAAAATTTTCACCTTTATGTGGCATGGTGTCCAAATGCAAGTGCTGCTGTCAATAGGACTCACAATACCATCCTTTTGGTGAACTCACAAGCAAACAAATACCCTGATGAAAAAATTCCAAAGGATCTAAACAGACATTTCACTAAAGACACAGAGGTGGCTAAGAAGTCTATGAAAAGGTGCTTGATACCACTAATCACAGGGAAAGGCAAAATAAAACCATAATGGCACAGCACCTTATATGCATTAGAGTGCCTATAGTAATTTTTTTAAAAGAAAACATGACCAGTATTGGAGACAAAGTGAACAGAACCTTGTACATTGATGTTGGGAATATAGAATGGTACAACTGCAATGGAAAACGCTGTGGAGTTTGCTAAAAAAAAATAGCACTATTTGTTGACCCTTTTTGGGGTATATGTTCAAAAAAACTTAAATCAGTTTCTCAGAGAGAACCTGTATTCCTATGATCATTTCAGCAATACTTAATAAAAGCAATGATTATGAAAACAACCTACTGATTTCCATAACGGTTGTTCTAGTTTACCTTCCTACCAATAATGTAGGAGAGTTTCTTTTTCACTGCAGCCAATATTTGTTGTTTTTTGATTCTTGATACTAGCCATTTTTTCTGGTGTAAGATGGAATCTTAGTGTTGCTTTAATTTGCATTACTCAATGGCCAGGGATGTTGAACATTTTTTTCATATTGGGCCACTTACATATCCTCCTCTGAGAAGTGTGTGTCCATTTCACTTGTCCATTCTTGATTGAGTCTTTTGTTTCAAGTGGCCTAATTTTTTTTTGAGTTCTTTGTGTTTTCTAGATACTGGTCCCCTGAGAAATAGCTGGCAAAATTTTTGCCTATTCTATAGGTTGTCTCTTCATTCGACTCATTGATTCTTTTGCTGTGCTGAAGCTTTTAAAATTAGATGTGATCCCATTTGTTGATTTTTATTGTTATTTCTTGTGCAATTGTCATTCTGTTTTGGAAATCCATTCCTATACCTATGAATGAAATAAATCAGACACAAAAACTTAAATAATACACTGTATCTCTCACCTGAGTAAAGCAAAATACAAAGAGCACAATAAAAGGTGGCTGGAAGGAGGAAAGGAATAGATTTCTTGAAAATGGGAAGGGGTCCAAGAGATTGAGGGTGAGGAGAAGTTTAAGTACAATAAAGATGTGTCACATACAGGAACCTAATCTCCTCAATGAATGTAAATATTATATGTCATACACATGAGAAAATAGTAATAATAGCAACAAGAACAAACATGAGGAAAAGGAGGAGGAAGGAGGAAAGGGAAAGGGATCAATAAAATAACCAAGCTATGTACATATAGCCACTCCCCAAGATGATCATAAACTCCATGTATTGTAAACATGTACTAATAAAAAATATACTCATAATAGGTATTACTGGTATCAGCAATAATATCAGTACAACTAAAACACTGACTTACTAGGAATTTAGATTTAGCAATAGGTATAAAAATAAAACTGACAGCTGCAGAAATTTATTATTAGTAAAATCTCATGTACTGGAAAACCTTGACTGATAAATAAAATCATGATACAATTTAAATATGAAAAGGAATTATGCTAATTAAAATAATTCTTTAAAAGAAAAAGAGAAGGCAACCTAAATGTCCATCAGCTGATGAAGAGATGAAGAAACTGACCTATTTATACAATGAAGTATTACTGTCTTAAGAAAACCCTGTGACATGGTAGACATTGTTTGACATTTGTTTTGTTTTATTTTGTTTTGTTTTGTTTTTGGTACCTGGGATCGAACTCATGACCTTGCACTTGCCAGGCAGGCACTCAAGCCACTGAGCTAAATCCCCAGCCCCTGTCACTGTACTAAGCAAAATAGGCTGGACATAGAAGAACAAAAAACATGATCCCATTCTTATGAAGAATCTAAAATGTTCAAACTCAAGCAGAGTAGGATAGTGGTTACCAGGGTCTAGGAGGAGGGAATAAAGAGAAGGGAAGGTTTATAGAGTACAAAGTTTTAGTTGTGCAAGATCAGTAAATTATGGAGATTTGTTACACAACATAGAGTTTATGCTTGACAGTTGTCTATTGGCTTCACAAATAACAGTTTGCCAAGAGGATACATCTTATGCTACATGTCCTACCACACACACTTTTTTGAATTAAAATTACTGAAGAGGGTAGGAGGAAATTTTGGGTAGTGATGAATTTTAATGGCTTTAATTTTGTTGATGGCTCCACAAGTGTATGATCACCTTCAAACTCATAAAGTTGTACACATTAAATATGTACATCTTTTTTATATGCCAAGCATATCTAATTAAAATGGTTTGAGAAAAGAATTTATAATCTGAGGTGACAGAGAGTGAAAATGAAAATCTCACAAAAGAAGACAATATAGAATGACTGAAAAATAAGGAACATGGTCATCCTGAGCATGAAAGAGGATAAAGAATTGATAGTTAAGATATTCCATTCAGTGGAATTTAAAGGAAAGTGAAATTCAGTGGATCAGTGTTAACAGAAGTGTAGTTTTCAGAATGAGCAGATTATCTTTAGAAGCCAGACTGGGCAAGTTTCCATCATGCCAGATAGCATATTTCACTTATTTTAACCAGTCATTACACACATAGGGAAAGTGTACTGGTTTATTTCAAAATGGCCAAAAAATCAGGTCTATTGTTCAAACTATGAATGGAAACAAGAATTACTCTAAGAAAATTATAGAAGCTTACAGAGCAGATGAAGGTATCAGGCTAGAAATTAAAAATCAAGGAAAAACACATGGGAACACTAACACTGTGGTACCCAGAAGCAAGAATGGAAGTCAAGGCCAAGAGTGTAAAGCCACAAACCAAGAGAAAGCAACAGCAAATCAGGCTGGGGTGGGAGTGTTTGTCAGGAGCGCCTGCTGGTGTGTGAAGCTCCCTCTTGGTTCAGTGACAACAGAGCATGTAATGCATTGATTATTTCTACAATGTTGTTGGTAGTCAAGTGCCACAGACCATTACAGACAGACAAAAGTGTAGCTAATAACATGCACCAGAGACAGCAAATATTGATGAGACTATGTACAGTATCAGTGGATGGCTACCAAAGCAACTCTGTGGTCATCCTAAGCCTTGTCTTGGGAAGAGAGTGGTTCAGAAACACTCTGGATGATGGCCACTGTCACTGCCACTTGAGATCTAGTCTCATCTGTATATGTGTAACTGAGCTAATCATCACTATTAGGGAATAAGTTGTATTAGAAATAAAACTGACTCTGTAACAGCATGAAGCTGGAAGAAACATACACCATAACCTGTTTTATAATAGGATTCCAGTGTAATAGCAATGCCACAGCCAAGAACCAAACAACATTGAGATTTGGAGATAGGAATAGCTTTATTACATGGGTGGACCTGACTGGAATTGTTTCCAAAGAAGTCCTGCCCTCACAGATGGTGGAAGGAGCCATTTGTTACCTGGTCTTTACAGCATGGATCATAATGGCCAGCCATTTCTGGAAAACAGAAACTGAAGTAAATTGGCAGGAACCAACACCATCTTATATTCCCGGGGAGATCATTTTCTGTTATACCAGAACATTATAAGAACCTATTTCACAAACCAAGAGGTGGTAGATGAGAGATGCCTGATTAAAAAGAAAAACAAAGCACAGGGCTCCTGAAATAAGTCATCATAAATTAAAATGATTAGACCAGCCCCCAGGATAGGACCTGACAACTAGTCTGTGGGAAGAGTGAGCAATAATGAATATCCTAGGATAAAGATAGCTATGTGTTAACAATAAAACAGCTCTATTAGCATGGGTACAAATACAAGTGGCTTTGCTATGAAACCCTGCTTCCAAAAATTGCAATGGAAAAAAATGGACCTTTCCCTACCAAATAAAGAGACAGGGCATTATAGGTTCTATAATATGTCAGATGTCATGAGCAACATTAAAAGCTAGAAGCAAGTCAGCATCACCAAAAGGGTATTCCAAGGGGAGGGTCAGAGTTACAGGTTTGCTGGGATGTGGAGGTAGGCAAAGAAGCTAGAAGCATCAGGAAATCACAAGACTCTAGAAGCACCAAAGGTGATGGCAATGACTGTGGGCACTGAAAATTAAAGGACTGGCTAAAGAGTGGCATCTGCAGAGAAGCAAGAGCTCAGGGACTCTAACTGAGACAATAAGCAAGGCAAACTCCAGCTAAAATGGAGATGAAGCCTGCACAGGCAAAGTTGAGGTGAGCTAGAAGTCAATTCACAAAAGGCAAGCAACGGGTTCTCTGAACCCTAGAGCAATATGCAAAAGAATGGCTCCTTCCCAAGGCAGCTCCCCTAACCATTGCCCATCAGCTGCTTCCTCTGCTGCCCCATAGCCTGCCCTGCCCATGCCTGAATAAACCAAGTGGCTCTTTCACAATATCTGGGCAGTTACTTTTGAGATGGAGAGAAAAGACAAGTGGATACAGTCAGGTCCTAGCTCTCAAGATATGCAGATGTGAGTTGTTTTTGCAATCACAAGCCACTGTGCAATGCCCTCGATCCTGGACTCAGATTCTTGAACATTTAGAAAACACAGATGCAGTGATGTCACTTAACTCACAGATCTGCAGGGAATGTGCAGATGCAATCATGGATGGAGAGCGTTTGTGAACTCTAAGGTGACAGGTAAGCACAGTGTGACTGGTAACCACATATGGCAATGGCAGTTGTCCAGGGGGCTGGTGGGCTAAGTGTGAGTCAACAAGGAAGAAAATTGTTCTACTTCTTCAAGTGGGTTCTCAGGAAACCAGGACTGGATGGCTCAGGTTATAGGGCAGACATAAATATGAAGTGCCTGCTAAGCCAAGATTCATTTGCCAGGAGCTTCTGGAACCCTAGAGAAAGTGAACTGTGAGTGTCTCTGTCCATTCCTCATTCTATTTTCCCCTTGTTCTGTGACTGTCCCCTGCCATCGGAACTGTTTGTCCTACTGGTGTGGAGGAAGCACCAGTCTGGGTTCTGGTTCAAGACTCTAGTGCAGGAGTTATGGATGTGGGAGGTGGGGGTCATAGTGGGGAAAGAAGATGCTCTTCTGCCCTTGATTCAGCTCCTGTGGGTCAGATTTGCTTCCTGAGTTGGGGTAGAGAGGATGAGTGTGCTGTGACACTCCTAAGACCTCAGATGCCTCTGTGTAGAAGTACTAAGTGGAAACATTTTCAACTTCTGTCTTGGCTCCTATTCTGTGCCCGATTTCTTCAGAAAAGATAGTGAAGGAGGATCAGGTGAGGTATTGTCAACTCTGGGTTCTAAATCCACTCTGTTATCAACCACCTGTGAAACGCTGATAAACTGACTTTTCTCATAGCCTCAAGTCCTTACTTTTAAAATGCACTCACTGGAGTAGGGCTCTGAATTTCCAATTCATACTCAGAAGAATTGCTCTTTTAAATAAACTCTTACTCTGAAAGCTAAAGCATGGGAGGCAATGCCTTCTGTGCCAGCTTGAGTTTGTGAGCAGAAATGCCTATGATTTTTCTTAGTCCCCAGAATCAAAGGGACCCAGAGTTCATCCAATGTAGACCAAGGGACATTGGCCTTGCTCTGACATGAGTCTGGTCTTCAATGCTCAGGACTAAATCTCTGCCATAATGAGGGCTACTGGCTTCTGAGTTCACCCAGGTATTTATAAAGACCCTTAGGATACCCAAAGAACTTATGAATTCAAAATTGAAAAGTTAGTGAAAAATAAGTGTTATCGGGGATTATCTCAGTGGCACAAGCACCTGCCTGGCAAGCGCAAGGTCACAAGTTTGATCCCTGGTACAAAAAAAAAGTGCTATCCACAGTTCAGAGTTGCCAGCAGCTGGAGAAGGAGGAATTTCTCTGTCCAACAGCCCCCGTACTTTACCACCCCTGTCAGCCTGCTGAACTGCTTCATCTTTCCAGAAGCCAGGGCTTCTGGCTTCAGTGCCTCAGTGCCTCCCAGTGGCTGTTTCTAGTCTCCTAATTTCAGTTTCTTTCTTGGAAAAATACTGCTGTGGTGTGGATCTTACATGTCCTCAAAGGCCCATGTGTTAAAGGCTTTGTTCCAGCCTTGGGACAATGATGCAACCTTTAACAGAGGTGACCTAGTGAAAGGAAGTTGGATTTTGGGGCTCTGCCTTTGAAGGGGCTATTGGAACCCCAGGCCCTCTTCTGTCTCTTTGCCTTCTGGCTGCTATGAGATGTGCAGGGCTCCTCTGACATGTGCTTTTGCTAAGATGCACTGTGTTGCCACTGTTCCAGGTAACCATGGACTGAAACCTCCGAAACCATGAATCAAAAAAACTTTTCCTTCTTTTAAGTTGGTTTATATCAGGTGCTTGTCACAGTGATGAAAATCTAACAAGATGTGCAATGTAGGGTTGACCCAGCTCCCATACCACCTCACCCTGGATGCCTTATGGATGGTTTCTCTTGCTTACCCCCAAAGCCAACCTCCCATGTGACACTACCCTCTTCCCCCATGTAAACCCCTCCTCTATTCCCTCTCACATGGTCTGGGCAGGCCACTAGGTGTCTGGTCTCCCTCCAGATGCTAATTTAGTATCTCTGAAATGCCTCACCTGGGCTCCCTCTGTCACTTCCTCTGCAGAGTCAGTGCCTGGTTCAGGAATGCTAAATTGCTTGGTATACAAACAGCCACACCCTGTTTTGAGCTGGGAACAGACATCATGAAGCAGTTAGAACTCAGGCTCATTTTCAGACCAGCATGTAGACTCCATTGCTAACAGACTCATGGCAGCAAGGAAGAGGACACAGATTTGCCTAGTCTTAGATGATCCAACTGCCTCAATGGCATATGCAGGGAAAAGGAGGGGAACTCAGCACAAGCCCGCCTCAGGCGTAGGCTACCCAGAACCTCCCCTGTGGGCCTGCCCTGCCACTGGGAACATCGAGGAGGCCCTTGCAAGACTGAAAACTGCCCTGGACTGCTACAGATGGGCCTGCCCTCCCACCTGGAACATCAGAAGATCTCAGCAGGATCCAGTTAGTGTGAGAAAATTTGGAATTTTGCTCCCAGGTGGTGAACTTTGGACTACACCGGATTGACTGTATCAATGTGGTGAGTATACCCCTAAAATAGAGGCGTACGGGGGATAATTAGGGCCAGTAGTAAAACCCCCTCCAACTAACTGTAAGACTTTGTTGTGTCTGAAAATAGTGTGTGATCCCCTCCTACACATAGAAAACACCAGGCAGAGTGAAAATGACAAAACAAAAAACCAAAATGCAGTCTCAAACATATAGTTCATCAGAAGCAAGTATAAGAGGCATTGAAATAGAGGACCCCAAAAGTAACACACAGAAAAACTGGAACCCATATACTGAGTGTGGTCAGTATATGAAAACAGTTTGACATTTCCTCAAGTTGAACACAGATTCACTATACTGCTCAACCTTTCCATACCTAGGTAGCTATCCAGGAGAACTGAAGACACACATTCAACAAAAATGGATGTGCTCTTTACATCCATCAAGGTCATGGCAATGATGAAGTGTCCCATAGTGAGTTCCAGAAAAAGAAAACTATTTCCAATTAGAAAAAGAATTTTTCTCCTAGGCAGGGCAAGTGGTAAAAGTGAAGTGGACCTAAGAGTTGCATTATCCTGTAAAAGTCCATTGATTTCCTGGTAGATCATTAACCTAACCTAATTGTAAAAGATAAACCTAATAACACACTAAATACTGTACTAAACATAACACAAACTTCAACCTTAACACTTAAATACAAACCTTACATTTACATTAACATTAACATTAAACTAACCCTAACCCTATCTTAACTCATAAAGCTAAGCCCAAGCCCAAACCCTAAACTCTAATCTAGCACCCAATACCAATGCTAACCCTTCCCTGGTTCTTCACTGTAGGGTGCCCTCTCTCCATCAGCATCCCTGTCCATCCTATCCCCCCTCCACATATCCAGACTCCTCCATACCTGCTGCATCCCACAGTCCTACTACTCAGGTCTCAGGGAAGCTTAGGGCAGGACTTGCAGGAAGATGAGGCCTGAAGTTTCAGGCTTGAGCTGGATGAAGCTAGAAGTGCTCATGCCCCAATTTGCCCAGGGATTAATGCTATAGACAGTAAGTTAGATAGAAATTTTACAAGCATTCAGATAGGGCTGGACCCTCAAAGGAGCCAGTGCAGAAGATAAGATAGATACCTTGCAACTGTCAGGGATTCAGGCACCTCTACTAAGGGCCAGACCTCAACACAAAAGATGAAACAAATGCACCCATATAGTTCCTCTAAGGATAAACATCAGGGATTGATATGCTAATAGGGATCTATCACCTTAAGGAAGCCAGAAGAGGCACTGACCAAACTCCATACAGGAAAAGATCCTGTTATGTTTCATGACCATTTCCTATCTGACTTTTGTCCCCTATTTGATCCCAATTTAGTCAATATTCCCTGAGCAATTATGCTCTTAATCTTATTGGTTAACCATAGTTTTGTCCCACCTCATGACCACCTTGTGATTTCCCACTTTTCCCCACCTTGGACATGCCTCATAGTTTTGCTCTATAAAAATTCCTAGAAAAGGCAGGGCCCTTAGCAACCTACTTGGGATTCTTTATGTCTCTTAAACAGAAACTTTCTTTCCCTAATAAATATATTCTGCTCTTAACCTGTTGTTCCTAAAATTTGGTCTTTGATCTTAGATAACACAAATTCATACTAGACATCTAGCAGGCTAAGAGTTTCTTTTCTCTACATCACTAAGTCCTGTATGAGAGTCAAGACCATGGAAGGAGGCTCCTCACCTGCTGAGAGAGACATGGTCTAGCACTCTGTGGCAACCCCCTCTAAGCAGCTGCCTGTAGGACATAAAGCACCATGGACTACAGGTCCCTCATGTAGGCAGGGACCTAGAGCCCCCTTTGACTTCCAAGTAGGGCTGCCAAAGAAACTCAACCCACTGGCATTTATTAAGGGGAGATCAGCATCACCCTCCTTTGGACACAGAACTCTGCTTTTCTTCCACCAAAATTGTGGTTTTGGCAGAGATGTCCAGCACAGCATACTTGGCTCCTGCCAGCTCCTCTCTCTGCATGCCAAATCAGTGAGAGGGACTTCAAGACCAAGACTACCATGAACATGTCTTCTACACCACACTATTTTAAGATTGATGTTTTTCCAAATTCAAATAAATAATGAGACTTCTGTTTATAACTTCAGGCTAGATCATCACATAAACCTTTTGTTTCCCTGAGATTTATTTTTATAAATGACATGCTAACTGTAAGTTCCCAATTGGATCTGACTCTCCCAGTCCCCAACCTGTTTGCCATCAGAGACACTACTCTCAGCAAGGAACTCAGCTCAGCACCACAGCTGTCATCAGCAAGCACTCTTTTAAAAGAGATAAGGTAGAACAAGGAATTTTGCAGGTCCTAGGATATCTGGAGCCACCCAAAAATTTACACAAGATGCTTCAAGGATTTTGCCCCCTAAGGTGCAAGACAGTCAGAAAACTTTAAGGCATTTATTAAAATCTTCCCACCTAATGTTCCTTGTCTTCTTTCCATCCCAATAAAAAGGGCTCACTTCTCTTTGTTCCCTATAGAAGGTCTTCTCATTTTCTATCTGTCTGCATGAGGCACAATAAATTTCATGCCATGTTGTCTTTAAATAGGCTTGGTGAAGGGAGAAGAAAGTGCAAAATATATTAAAAAGGGAAAGGGAGTAGACAGCCAGCATGGGCAAGGAGACCCATCCAGAGCTGCCTCTGTTTGCCAGCCATCACCATTGGAAGGCTTGCTTCCTGCAGGCAGCAGCATGGGCAGGGAGACCCAGTCAGATCCATCTGCTTGCCAGCCACCACTATCAGAAGGCTTGCAGCATGCTGGCAGCCAGGGTAAGCAGGGAGACAGAGCCAGATAAGCCCTGTTCACCTGCAGGCCACTATTGGAGACCCTTGTTTTCTTTGGGGAGCCAGTGCCACTGGTAAAATCAGACAAACATACCCTGTGTGTCTGCTACCATTGGAGGGAGACCTGGTGTAGACCAACAGATGGCAAGAAGAAGCAGCAAAGCCACCACACAACCCTAGCCATTAGAGAAGCCCCAGTGTAACTACATAGGTCTGGAGAAGCCCAGTCCATGCCCTACTACCTCCCTGGGAACCTGGGATCAGATAAACCCAGGTGCCTATCCCATTCCCCTACACCACAGAGGGGCAGCCAATGTGAGTAGTGCCTGGGGCTCCATAACTGGCTTACTGGGAGGATCCCAGGAGAATGTCAAGAGGAAGGATCAAAAGGCAATCTCAGACCTACATTCCACACAGAACAAGTCTGGGAGACAGTCATGGAAGAAAATGGAAGTCACACACCTGAAATCTCTGAGACAAGAGCAACTGAAGCAAAGAGATAACTACACAAGACTGTACAAGTAACCAGATCAGAAATAATGTCTCAAGTAAAAGAAGTCACAAGCACAATGAAAGAATTGCTAAGTGTATCTAAAGAAGACATATATTGAAAAAAAGAGGAGCATAGCAAAATGATGGAAATGTTGAATGAACAATATAAGGAGTTACAATGCATGAAGAAGATTCAAATAGATATCCAGGAAACTAAAAAGTCTATCAAAAGCTGGCAAAACTGCTTGAAAGACATTGAAGATAGACTTTCATATCTCGAAGATGGGACCACAGCTAGCAATCATGAAAGGAAAGATCTCTTAAAAATAACAAGGAAGCCAGCAGGAACTTAGTGGAAGCCTGCATCAGGGGTAGGCTGCCCAGAACCTCCCCCGTGGGCCCGCCCTGCCACTGGGAACTCAGAGGAAGCCTGCATCAGGGGAGGCTCTCCGGAAGCTCCACCGAGGGCCCACCCTGCCACCATGAACTCAGCAGAAGCCCGCCTCAAGGGAAGTCTGCCCAGAACCTCCACCGTGGACCATCCCTGCAACCGGGAACATCGAGGAGGCCCTTGCAAGACTGAAAACTGCCCTGGACTGCTACAGATGGGCTCACCCTCCCACCTGGAACATCAGAAGATCTCAGCAGGATCCAGTTAGTGTGAGAAAATTTGGAATTTTGCTCCCAGGTGGCGAACTTTGGACTACACTGGATTGACTGTATCAATGTGGTGAGTATACGCCTAAAATAGAGGTGTACAGGGGATAATTAGGGCCAGTAGTAAAACTCCCTCCAACTAACTGTAAGACTTTGTTGTGTCTGAAAATAGTGTGTGATCCCCTCCTACACATAGAAAACACCAGGCAGAATGAAAATGACAAAACGAAAAAGCAAAATGCAGTCTCAAACATATAGTTCACCAGAAGCAAGTATAGGAGGCATTGAAATAGGGGACCCCAAAAGTAACACACCGGGAATCTCTGAAAAGATAGCCAGTGAAATAAAAAAACAACTGCATCAGGCTATAGAAGAAGTCAAATTAGAAATAGTCTCCCATGTAAAGATAGAAATAACAACTTTAGTAAAGGAGTTGTTGAATGCAGCTAAAGAAGAACTAGAGAAAAAAGTACATGAGCATGGGAAACTGATTGAAAGTTTGAATGAACAATATAGAAAACAAGCAGAATTGATGAAACAAACTCAAAGAGACATCCAAGAAACAAAAAATTCTATTGAAAGCATGCAAAACTGCCTAAAGGAAGCTGAGGATAGGATTTTGGACCTTGAGGACAGGATCACAGTTACTGATCAGGAAAGCATAGAACTTTTAAAAACAACAAAGCAGCATGAAATGACAATCCAGAAGCTTCATGATGATGCCAAGAGCAACAATATAAGAATAATGGGCATTAGTGAAGATACAGGAGTCCAGGCAAATGACATACATAAAGTATTTACAGAAATAATAGCAGAAAATTTCCCAAACATGGGGAAAGAATCTGATATGCAGAAAAGTGAGGCATATAGAACACCAAACAGTCATAATCAACATAAATCCACACCCAGACACATAATAATTAAGATCTCTGACACACAGCATAAAAACAGAATATTAAAAGCTGCCAGAGAAAAGACACAACTCACCTATGACGGAAAACCCATTAGAATCATGGCAGACTTTTCAGCACAAACCCTCAAGTCAAGAAGAGCTTGGAGTGAGGTATTTCAAGCCCTGAAAGAAAACAACCTTCAACCCAGACTAATGTACCCAGCAAAACTTTCATTCAAATTTAATGGAGAAACAAGATACTTCCATGACAAAGAACAACTGAAGAAATTCATGTCCACCAAACCAACCATAGAAAGAGTACTGAAAGGCATACTAGACAGAGATAAAAATGACCACAATCCCCAAAACAACAACAGAAAGAAACCACCAGGTAGGATAAGCAATTAAATAAGAGGAAAAGCAGAAAGAAACAACTGGAACATAACATGGCAAAGTTGAGCCAGTACATGGAAATCCATATGGAAGACTAGGATTGGAAGCCCCATTCAATCCAGCTATCCCCCTCCTGGGTATTTTCCCCAAAGAACTGAAAAGTTCATATCACAGTGATATATGTGTACCCATGTTTATAGCTGCACAACTTGTGATAGCTAAATCCTGGAAACAACCAAGATGCCCATCAACTGCAGAGTAGATGAAAAAGATGTGGTATTTTTATACAATGGAATATTACTCAGCTATAAAAAAGGATGACCTTGAGGCCTTCATAGGCAAATGCAGACAACTTGAGACTATCCTCATTAGTGAAATAAATAAGAATCATATTTATAAATATCATATTTTGTCACTAGTGTAAAAAGTAAATAAGAACTACAAGAGTAATAAAACCAAAATGTTTAATTGCTATTGTAAAAAAGAGAGGAAAAGAAAGTGCTCTAAGGGATATAACTGCATGTAAGTTTGAGTGTGTAAAATAGATGACCATATTGCTGAATCTTTGTTGAATCTTTGAGCAAAACTGTTTGTAGTCTGACTGTTTGAATATTTACTATGTACCCTTTAACTTTGTAACTTGAACAACTACATTCAGGATGACAGTACATAATTTATAAATTACTGATTTCTTAGTGGGGCTTTTTCTCATTCTCCTTTTTCTTTCTTTCTTTTAGAATTCTGTATTGTTGCTACCCTTTTTTCTGTTTTTTCTTCTTCTCTTTAAATAAAATTTTAAAAATATATAATTGCTATTGTAAAAAAAGAGGAAATAGGAAGTGCTATAAAAGATATAGCTGCATGTATGTTTAGATGTGTGGGATTGATGACCATATTTCTAGGTTCTTGATGGATTGTTGAACAGATGTTTGCACTCTCACTGCTTTAGTGACCACTTTGTGTGCTTTAATTCTGTAACTTGAATAACTATTTCTAAAAGAACAGTGTGTAATGTATCAACTAGTGATTTCTTACTTTTTATCTTCTTTTCTTGAAATTCTGTAATATTT
This sequence comes from Hydrochoerus hydrochaeris, assembly GCA_004027455.1. NCBI lineage: Eukaryota > Metazoa > Chordata > Mammalia > Rodentia > Hydrochaeridae > Hydrochoerus > Hydrochoerus hydrochaeris. The sequence goes on along the minus strand of PVLA01007351.1, from coordinate 89,407 downwards.
CTACCTTTTTCTTGTTTTTTTTCTGTTTAAATTTTAAAAAAAGTATAATTGCTATTGTAAAAAAGAGAAAATAGGAAGTGCTATAAAAGATATAACTGCATGTATATTTATGTGTGCAGGATTGTTACCCATATCTCTTAGTTCTTGTTTGATTGTTGAACAGATCTGTTTGCAGTCTCACTGCTTGAGTGTCCATTTTGTGTGCTTTAATTTTGTAACTTGAACAACTATTTCTAAAAGAGCAATATGTAATTTATCAACTAGTGATTTCTTACTGTTGATGTTTTTTTGAAATTCTGTAATATTTCTCTCCTTTTTCTGTTTTATCCCTTTAAATAAAAAATTTTAAAAAATAACAAGGAATCACGAAATAACAATTCAATGGATGCAAGACGATGCAAGGAAAAATAATTTAAGAGTGATAGATGTCAACAAAGAAGCAGGGGTCAACCCAAATTAAATAAAAAGACTATTTACAGAAGTAATACCAGAAAACTTCCCAAACATGGGAAAAGGATCTGGCATGCACATAAGCAAGGCACATAGAACTCCAACTAGCCATAACCAAAGTAAATCTACACCCAGACATATAATAATCAAGGCCCATAAGTTCAGCACAAGAACAGAATATTAAAAGCTGTTATAGAAAAGAAACAGATCACCTATTGAGGAAAACAAATCAGAATCATGGTAGACTTGTCAACACAAACCATCAAGTCAGGAAGAGTTTGGAGTGAAATGTTTCAAATCCTGAAAGAAAACACCTTCCAACCCAGATTGATGTACCCTGAAAAACTATCTTTCAAAATTGATGGAAAAATAAGACATTTACATAATTAAAAAAAATAACTGAAGGAATTCATGACTACCAAACCAACCCTACAGAGAGTGCTGTAGGTTGCTATATTCCAGAGTGAGATAAAGATGACCGTGGTTTCAGGAACAGCAGCAGAGGAGGATCACCAAACGAGACAGGTAATTGAATGAAGGGGAAAAGTGGAGGGCCAATAACAGGAGGATAGCATGGCAGAGAGAAGCCAATGCATGCCAGTTGTAACCATTAACATAGATGGCCTCAATTCACCAACAAAAAGAAACACAGGGTTAGAGTGTCAAGAAACAAAATCCATGAATGTACTGTATACAAGAAACACATTGAACTCAAATGGAAATCCACAGACAGCAAATCAAAGGAGAAAAAAACAATTGCTCCATGTGACAGGAGACCAGAAAAAAGCAAGGGTCACTTGCCCATCAACCACAGAATGGATAAGAAAAATATGGTATTTTCATACAATGGAAAGCTACCCAGTTGTAAAGTGGGATAATCTCAAAGCTCTTGTAGGATAAAGGATGCAACTAGAGATGTTCATGGGCAAAACAGTTTGGACTCATATGGGTGAACACCAAGTTATCTCCCTAGCATGAAAAACTGAAGGCGTTTGTGGGATCCAAAAAGAACAATAGATATTATGAAAGTGATAGGGAGCAAATGACTAACAGGGAAGGTGGCAACCACTGTGAATTTCTTATTGTCTTGTCTTGAACTGTTGGATGGTTTTCATAATTTTCTTAAGTTTGGTTTTGTGCTGTCTTGTTTTGTTTTACTGTGTCTGATGGTATGGGCAGCTATTTTGAAGATAAGATGTATTGTGTTAACCAGTATCTTGTTGTGAAGTCCTACAATGCTTTCATTCTTTTGTTTAATTGGTTTTATTCTCTTTTTTTTGTTTGATTTTATTTTGTGTGATGGTATGGACAGCTATTTTGGTTTTGGTTTTGGTTTTGGTTTTGGTTTTGGTTTGTTACTGGGGATTGAACTCATGAGTTCACATTTGCCAGACAGGTGCTTATGCTGCTGAGCTAAATCCCCCTGGACAACTATTTTGAAGAAAATGAGACATTATGGTAGGCATTGTTGATTCCCTATCATCTTGTTTTGAAGTCCTATAATGCTTTCTTTTTTGTTTTGATTGATTTTATTCTGTCGTGTTTTATTTGCTTTTGTTATGTGTGAGAGTATGGATGAGTATTTTGAAGAAGACAAGAGACATTATAGTAGCCATTGTTCATTTCCTGTTATCTTGTTTTGAGTTATGATGTATAAAGGTATGTACAGCTATTTCAAAGAAAACAAAAGACATTATGACAGCTGAAAGGTTCTTGTCCTACTATAAAGTGATGAACATTTATAGCAGTAGTATAACATGGTGGAAGGCTAAAGCAAAAACACTCTGATGACCACTTCCTCTTTCCCCTTTAGCCCTGATTACAACATCCTTTCCCATTTGTGTGCAAAGAAAATTTCAATCAGTTCCTCCCATGTCATCAATGCCCACCCCATGTGCCACTTCCAATCAGAGCTCATATAACCCTCTGCTCCTCTGTATCTGGCCAGAGGAGAAAGCCAAACCCCCATGGGTTGTGGGATCCTCTCTATGTCCTCAATAAAGGCCACTTTCTCTTCCCTTTTGTTTCTCTATTGTGCCAGAAAACCCTAAAATTCTGGTGCTGAAACCTGGGAATTGTTAGAGTGTATTGGCTCCTGGGGGTCACCCCTGGTTTTGAGCTCCCCTGCCTACGAGCCACCCTTCCTTCCTCTGGGACCTGCCTATTTGCTGTTGCTAGCCTGCATCCAACACCAATCCACCTCATTTGTCACAAGTGAGCCACCTTTCCATCCAGGGTTTTCTGTCTTGATTTCTCAGCCTATAACAGCTCTCACACTCCTTGGGAAACTGTTTTGCTGTTCTCCACCCTAGAAATTCATGAGCTCATATCAGAAAACCTGTTGCCATCCCTAGACAAAGGATAGCAGCTCTCATGTTCCTTGGGCAAAACAGCCCAAGACAGAGCTGTTACTCCCTTTTCCTCTGGGACCATCCCTCCACACACTCTCAGAGATGGTTGATGAGAACAAGTGTTGGGACCTTCCCTGTCATGCTGTCAAAACAGGTGATGACTTCTTTTGATAAGTGTGACCCAGGACAGCTCTCACACTCTTTGGGCAGAGCTAAAACTCTCACATCCTGAGGCAGAGTTGTTCTCTTGGCTCACCTCTAATTTGGTCATTATTGGGAATACCATTTCCTGTCCCCCAAAAAATACACCTCTGGAGTTCCTAGTTCATAACTTTTGGTGCTTGTGGCCTCAGGAAGGCCATAAAAACCAAAAACCTGACCTTGTACTGCCAATTGGCTTGGCTGACCTACCAGCTTAAAGGCAGCCCATGGCCTAAAGGGAGGACATTTGACCCCTCTACCCTTCAAGATTTATATAACTTTATCTGGGCATGATGGCACATACCTGTAATCCCAGCACTCAGGAGGCTGAGGCAGGCAGATTATTGCAACTTTGAGGCCAGCCGGAGCTACAAAGTAAGCTCAAGTCCAGCCTGAACTGCATAGTGAGGCCCTGTCTCAAAAAGACAAAAAAAAAATATGTAGCTTTTGTCACAATGGTGACAAGTTGGTAGAAATCCCTTATGTCCAGGCCTTTTTCACTTTGAGGGTGTGTCCTTCTCTCATTCGTCATGAATGGTGGCCCAAGTACCTTGGGCTCACTCTACTCCAGCATCTCTCCCTTCCTCCCCATCAGACCCCTTAGATGATGTGCCACCTGTCCTTGCTGCCCCTCCCCCAAGCCCCCAAATCCAACCCCTCGGCCTTCTCAACTAGAGGTTTTTAAACCACCTGCTTCATCCTCTCCCCTTTCCTCACCCCCAGCAGCCTCTAACTCTTCCTTTACTTCCTCTCCCCAATCTCAGACTTCTCAGTCCCCTCAACCTGAGCCATCTATCTTGTCAGATGGCTCCACTTCTTCTATCCCCTCTATTCCTGTGTCACCATTCTTCCTGCCAGCTCACCACTCAGTCTTGCATGTTTCAGCTACCTAGCAGACCACATGGTGTTCAACCACCGTCTTGCAGTCCCATGCCATGTGGTCCTCAGCAGCCATCTTGCTGCAGCTCATATGGAGGACAGCTGCCATCTTGCAGGCCCTCATCACATGTTCAGCAGCAGCCATCCTGCTGCAGGTCACATGATGACCAGTCGCCATCTTATGCTCTCTCACCATGTAACCCACAGCAGTCATCTTACTGTGGATCTCATGGTAACCACTCACAATCTTGTGCTTCCCTGTCACATGGTGATGAGCAGCCATTTTATGGTCAATCACCCTGTCACTGCCCACAGGCACCTGCTGGATGGTTAGATGCTTGGTGGCCACCTACACCTCCCACTCCACAGCCTTCTCAGCCTCTATCCCTATTCTTCCTTTAGGGACAGGCTGATCTGAGGGACTAGTTCATATTCATATTCCTTTTCCCTTGCCGATGTCAGATCAACCCCGATTGAACAAGAAATAATGAAAAGAATCAATAACTGGGATCTCATCCTATTAAAAAAAACTTTTGCACAACAAAAGAAATAACCAATAGAGTAAAAAGATAGCCTACAGAGTAGGAAAACATTTTAGTCAATTGTGCCTCAAAGGACTTTTATCTAGAATGTATAAAGAATTGAAAAAAATCAATCCCCCCAATTTAAAGACCCAATCCAGAAAAGGGCATTTTTACTTCTCAGATGAAGAAATACGAATGGCAAATAAATACATGAAAAAATGTTCAACATTATTGGTGATTAGACACACACAAATTAAAACAGTACAAAGATTCCATCTCACACCAGAAAGAATGGCTATCATCAAGAAATCAACCAATAACAAATGGAAAAAGAAACACTTATCCACTGTTGATGGGAGTGTAGACTGGTAAGCCACTGTAGAAATCAGTGTGGAGATTCCTCAAAACCTAGGATTAGAGGTCCCATTTGATCAAGCTTTTCCCCTTCTGGATATCTTTCAAGAATAATTTAAAATATCATACAATAGCAATATATGTGCACCCATGTTTATAACAGCACAATTGGTAATAACTAAATCCTGGAAGCAACCCAACTGCCCATCAATTGAGGAATGAATAAAAAAGATGTGGTTTTTATACAAAGGAGTACTACTTGGTCATAAAGGAGGATAAACTTGAGGTTCTTATAGGTAAATGGATACAACTCTTATAGGTAAATGGATACAATTATCATACTCATAATTGAAATAAATCAGACTCATGTAAAAATCATATTGTTTCCCTGGCATGAGAAACTGAAAGAGTAAATAATGTCTAAATAAGATCTAAAATGTACAGTAGATATTGTGAAATGGTAAGAAATTGATAAAAAGGAAAAGGAAACTAGAATGAAGAAAAGGGAAAAGGAAAGAAGGGAAAAAAGAGAAAAATGTAAGTTAGTTATACTATTAGTGTCTCTCACTTCATAGAAAAGGAAGATTTTCTCAGAAAGAGATATACAAATGGCAAATAAATATATGAAGAAATGTTCACCATCACTGGTCATTCGAGAAATGCAAATTAAAACAACATTGAGATTTCACCTCACTCCAGAAAGAACAGATGCTACCAAGAAATCAACTGATAACAAATGTTGGCGAGGCTACGGGGGGAAAGGAACACTGTTCCACTGTTGATGGGAGTGTAGACTGGTGCAACCACTGGTGGAAATCCATATGGAGAATACTCAGAAGACTAGGATTGGAAGCTCCATTCAATCCAGCTATTCCCCTCCTGGGTATTTTCCCAGAAGAACTGAAAAGTTCATATCACAGTGACATATGTGCACCCATGTTCATAGCAGCACAATTTGTAATAGCTAAATCTTGGAAACAACCAAGATGCCCATCAACTGCAGAGTAGATGAAAAAGATGTGGTATTTTTACACAATGGAATATTACTCAGCTATAAAAAAGGATGATCTTGAGGCCTTCATAGGTAAATGGAGACAGTTTGAGACTATCCTCATTAGTGAAATAAGTAAGAATCATATTTATAAATATCACATTGTGTCTCTAGTGTAAAAAGTGATAAGAACTATAAGAGTAATAAAACCCAATATATGTAATTGCTATTGTAGAAAAGAGAGGAAAAGAAAGGGCTCTAAGAGATATAACTGCATGTATGTTTGGGTGTGTAAAATAGATGAGCATATTGCTGAATCTTTTTTTTTTTGTACCAGGGATCGAACTCATGACCTTGCGCTTATGAGGCAGGCACTTAGGACTCTGAGCTAAATCCCTGGCCCTATTGCTGAATCTTTGTTGGATCTTTGAGCAGAACTGTTTGCAGTCTCACTGTTTGAATGTCTACTATGTATCCTTTAATTTTGTAACTTGAACAACTACATCCAAGATGACAATATGTAATTTATCAGTGATTTCTTAGTGTTTTTTTCTCTTTTTTCTTTTAGAATTCTGTATTGTTGCTACCCTTTTTCTTTTGTTTTTTTTTCTCTTTAAATAAAATTTTTTAAATGCATAATTGCTATTTTAAAAAAGAGAGGAAATAGGAAGTGCTATAAAAGATATAACTGCATGGATATTTAAGTGTATAGGATTGATAACCATGCTTCTGAGTTCTTGTTATATTGTTGAACAGATCTGTTTTCAGTCTCACTGCTTGAATGTCTACTTTGTATGCTCTAATTGTGTAACTTGAACAACTATTTCTAAAAAGACAATATGTAATTTATCAACCAGTGATCTCTTACTGTTTATCTTTTTTTTTTGAAATTCTGTAATATTTCTACTTTTTTCTGTTTTTTTTTCTCTTTAAATAAAAATGTTTTTAAAAAGTTAAAAAAAAGAAAAGGAAGATTTGCACCTTTACCAATTGGAGAATTTTATGCCCATATCTTGTACCCTGATTAAGTAGTTTAAAGATAATAATATGCAATGTGTTAACTATTACTATTCTCTTAATGTCTTATTATGAAATGTAGTTTTATCTTTTTTCCATAAAATACAAAAAATAAAGAAATGACAATGAGAGGAAATTATATTGCCTCTGGCCTCCACAGCCAGTCACAGACATATTACTCTGATGGGACTTTCTCTCCAGAATTTCCCCTCCCTCATATTGAGGGATTCCTCTCTAGACACCTCCACAGTAAATACTAATTATGAGAACAGAACATAGATTCCCCAGAGCTCTGCCCCTTCTTGTAAATAATGAGGAAAGTGTATTCCCCTTTCCTCACTAGTGAGAAGATTCGCCAGCACCCTCCCTCTTCTCTCCAACTGCCATGGCCCTACGGATTCTGAAGGATACGCCTGCTATCACGATCAGCTAATGCTGACTGGCTACCACTGTAAGACTCAGTCAAGTCCTTGCCTTGTCTACATCCCCACATCCCAAAACAGATACCACCACCTGTGCATCTGAATTGTTTTCTGATGTTCTATTGGCTCCTCTGCTGACAAACAAGATGGCACTTGAGGTGCCTGGATCTGACTTCAGGTACTCATTTCAGAAATCAACGCAGTTATACTCAGAGTAATAGTGAATTTTTGTTGATCTCCCCACTGTCGTCTCAAACTCAGATCCAGAGGAGGAGCAGTAAACCCACATAATATCTGGAAACTAAAGGTTTAAAATATTAGGACCAGAGACTAGACATGAAGGTGAGTTTATCATTATGTTCCCTTAGGAAAACATTTTTGCAGCTGAGAGGCATATTATATTATTCCAAGGAGGTTTGGGGGAAACCATATAATATGTTTTAGATTTTTTCTGTGTGCACAAGGAGGATGGTGGTGGGTGTGTGTGAGCATGTGTGTTGCAGTTATATATTTGGAAATGCATTCACACATGTAATAAGGATGTTATCTGGGGAATTGTATTAGTGTGTATTTTCATGCTGTGACATGTTTGAAGGAAAATGGCTCAGGACTTGACTGGTTGAAGTAATGTGTGGCTAGGTAATCACGGTACTAAAAAACCTTACTTCTTGTGACTCAACATCTCCAGCTGCCATTGGTCCATAAGATCAAATTTACCTGTCATACTTTGTGTCCATTATGACTCCGATGCTGTAAAATTATCTAGAAATAAACATCCAGCTTTGCATGTCCTCTTATTCTCTAGTGTCTCTAGAATTACAGAGTCTGGTTTATTTGGGAAAAAAACAGAAAATACTTAGAATTAGATTTAAGCCAAATGATGTGATCTTGTTACTTCATTTCAGCTACTTTCCTGTCCTACTCTATAAAATTATTCCCTTGTTTTCAAGTGAGTAAAGATTGGAGCTAATACATGAAAGAAACATGAATTTTTATAACATTTCTGTCACAAACTAGTATAAGAACTCTTTTAAAACTTGTTTCCTGGGCTGGAGGGTATAGTTCCGTAGGAAACTGAGAGCCTAGCAAGCTTGAGGATATGTTCAGTCCCCAGGACCATACGCACAAAGACTCATTTCCTGATTCGTAAAAAAGGGATGACTATAGTTAATGTTCAATACATACCTACTATGTACTTTGTAAGTGCTTTGTATATTTAGCTCATTTCACCCACTGTTACTTTTATGTAAGAAAACTGGGTCACAGAGACGTTCAATAACATGTTCAAAGGTCCTCAGGAAACAGCAGAGCCAAGACTCAAATCCAGGCACCTGGATCTTGAATCCTTGTTCTTATTCACCATAGTAACACTTGTTCTGCCAAATAAGGACAGAATGAGAGTACCATATAAGTCAGATGTTTTGCTGGGGGGAAAGTAGTCTTTTCAGGAAAATAGAAAATAAGAGGATTATTATTTTAAAATTAAAAGCATAAATATGTTGTTTTAACTGTTATCTATATAAATGATATGCCAGAAAATTGTAGTAGAAATATTTTATGGAAATTTTATCAACCATGATGGTTTCTATATTACAAGGTATCTGACTCAATGTCAAGTCAAAATTCCTTTTGTTCCTTGTGTTCTCTCTTCATTTGTTTGAGAATATTTGACAGTAGACCTAAGATAGAATAAAAACCTTAGAAGTTACCTAACACAAACTCCTCAATTTATGCATGACAAAATTAAAACAGGGGGACACAAAGTGACCTACCCATGTCAACTATTAGGATAAAGGTGGCTACTAGCTAGGAACAAAGTCTTTTGACTACTGGACTACCAGCAAGCGTTCTTTCCTCCGCCCACTGACACTGGTTTAAAGGCTCCAGGGTGACCATGATCATCATGTGTGACAGGAGGAGGAGCAAGGACATTGCCAGCAGCCTCCATTCATGGTAGTAGTCAGTAACATACTGGGTTGTGTTAAAAAGTAAGCTGAGGCACCATGAAAAATGTAGTTTATTTGCAGACTGATTCATGAATTGGGTAGCACCAATTCAGAAGAGAGACTCATACAGGACACACGTAGAAGCAAGGTAAAGAAAACAATTGATTTGTTACAGTTATACAGCTGCCATATTTGGTCTGTCTCATTGGAAATTCCCTAGTTATATAAATGTCTTGCCTGACTTAAATGAAGTCTAACTTATGTTTGCAAATCAAGGAAGGTTAAGGTCGCTTATGCGGCCTAACTGGCTTTGACCGTTCAGGGATTTTTCTTTCCATCTGAATCTAATGGTTGCATAAATAAAACAAGTAAGGTGATAATTGTAGTCTATAAGTATTAGACCAAGTCTGATATATTGCTCTGATTTTAGGCACTATACACTTTCAAGGAAACGGGAAAGGGAGGCTTATAGTGGAATTTCTCATCTGAAAGGCTGTCATGTGAGAGGAAAACCAGATTTCTTCTGGTCCCTGGGCATACAACCAGAACTAGAGAAGCAGGTGAAAGAACACTGATTTGAAAATCAGACCGATCTGAGTACACGTTATACACAGCACTGCCAAGAGCAACTTAGTGAGCTTTTATGAGCCTCCATTTGTTCCCCCCATAAAATAGAGCTTCCCTTTGCCTCGTGGGATCTTGTAGCTAAACCAAGGAATACTAGCATGTTGGCATGTGGCTATCCAAATAAACTCCGCGTTCAGATCTCTACACAGAATTATGGTTAATAAAGTATTTGTGCGCTGTCATCTCTACCCCAGCCCGGGGTTTTCCTGTGCCTGTCCGTGACTGGGCCATCTTTGCCCTTCAGTCGTACCAAACATTCCTGGAGTTTCTCTTCTTAGGTCAACCACAGCAGCACCAGGGAGCGCTTCCTCCTGCTGGGCTTCTCCGACTAGCCCTCCCTTCAGCCGCTCCTCTCCGTCCTGGTTCTCCTCTGCCACCGCCTGACGCTGGCCGGCACCTCGGCGCTGTGCTGCTGGCGGTGCGCGACCCGCGCCTGAGCGCGCCTTTGCACTGCTTCCTGCGCCACCCGGCCGCGCTGGACGCGGGCTTCGCCGCCAGCCTGGGCCGCCCCTGCTGGCCGGTTTGCACGTCCCGGGCTGCGGCTGCCCCGAGACCGCTGCCTGGCGCAGCTGTGCTTGTCGCCGGCGCTGGACCCGGCCGAGAGCGTGCTGCTGGCGGCGGCGGCGCTGGACCGCCCTCTGGACCGCGCCGGGCTCTGCTCACCGCGCCTCCGCCGCGCGCTGGCCGCAGCCTCCTGGCTCGGTGGCCTGGCCAACTCCGCCGCTGTGCGCGCCCCTGCGGCTGGACCGCTCCATCTGCGAGCTGCCCGCGCCGCTGTAGCTGACCTGCGCCGGCGGCCGCGGCGGAGACTCCTCTCCTCGGGCGTCAGGTGCTCGCCGCCGCGCGGTGGTCGTGCTGCTGCGGCCCACGGCATCCTGGCCTCCTAAGGCGCGGTGGGCCGAGTGGCGCGGGCCGTGAGGCCCCGTGGGGGCCGGAGGAGAGCGGAAGGCACGTGTGGCTCCCACCTGACGGCAGCCTGCTTGTTCTGTGGTTCTGCCAGCTACACCTACCTGCAGCCCACGCACAGCTATAGCCAGAGCCCAGGCAAGTTCGTCTCCTCTACACTGTGCTCACAACCAGCCTCAATCCGCTCGTCTACACGCTAAGGAACAAAGAAGTGAAGCGGGCAGCGAGGAGGCTTCAGAAAGGTCTGTGGGTGAGGTAGGACCGACAGTGAGCGGGCCCAAGAATGGAAAAGCCCAGTCAGTCAGGTTCTGAATCAGCAGGATTTGTCCCAGGGAGTCTGGCGTTGACGGGGAGATCCTCTCACCAGTGAGGCTCGGATTACTGCAGCGAAAAGCCCGGTGTGCTTTATATTTGTACCTTTTGGGAAGGGGAAACGGGCCCTAAGCTGAAGAAGAAAAGAAGCATGATTGGAGGGACACTTCCTCATCCTCAGGGGACACCCAGTCTGATGGGAGACTATGAAAGAGCTGTGTTCTCTGCCATCCGGGCAGTTACCGAGCAGAGCTGAAGTTAACGAGCAAGTCACAGAGCCATGGCTTCTCTTTTCAGGAAACATTCAGACCTAGGGAGGTGATCAGTGCCCACCAGAGAGCCCTGGACCCACAGTGCTGAGAGACACTCAGAGATGTGCAGAACTGTGCTGAGGGGTGATCCTGGGAAACCAACCTGCGGGAGATGGTTGTTGAACGGGTTTTAAGGAGAAGGAACTAGAACTGGTAAGGAAGAAGGCAAGGCAAGAGAGGGGTGGTGAGGGGAAGACTCAGATTCTCAAGAGAGGAGCAGCGATCCACTTTAAAAAACCAAAGACGTTTCATCATCCAGTACCTGAGCAGAGGTTTGGAGTGAGCCCACAAGCCAACCCCTTGCCTCCCTCACCCTCAGTGGTGTGACCAAACTGGCAAAGACCTGCTAGACTGTACAACGGCCAGGCAGGCCAGGGTCCACAACCCACCATTCAGAAAGTTTGTCTCCTCCTGAAGCACATCTGTTCCCAAAGAACTCCTCCTGGAGACACAAAATCTCCAGATGCTCATGGAAAATGCCTTCCCATGCCCACCTTCAGAAATAACAATTTTAACTGGGCGTGGGGTATAGCAGATAAATGGCAGATTTAATTTCATATCAAGCAACTTTTTTTCCAAGCAGCTTTAAGGAGATGAGTAGTTTCAATGAATTTTTAAATTAGTTCTTTATTAGAATGTGATCATACTGAAGCTAAGAATTCATTTCATAATAAATCATTTCACTATTTCTATAAGCAGAAATTCAATTCCATCCAACAATTATTGAGCAACATACATGAAGTGCTCATCTTAATATAGAAAGTCAAAAATTAGTAAAATATTACTTTTAACCTAAAACTTACTATCATATCCTGTAGGAAAGGAAATAGTTTTTCTCTCAGAAGATATAAAAGATTAAATGTCATGCCAGATTTGAATGCTGTCTCTAAGAGAAATTTTATTTTTTTTTCTTAGTAAAATAAACAATATTGACAGACAGCTAACTGTTAGAATTAAATAATCACTGAGTTAAAAAATACACTTCATCCTACCCATTTCATGACAAATTTAACTGTTCTTTTCAATCTCATTAATTTTGAAATGGTAATGAGCCAAAAGGAAACTCTGCTGCTGATATAACCCCATCTTTTGCTGGGCGTGGTTGTCCATGCATGTAATTCCAGCACTTGGGGAGGCTGAGGCAGAAGGATCACTGTGAATTCAAGGCCATCCTGGGCTACAAAGTGAGTTCAAAGCCAGCCTGAACTGCATAGTGAGACCCCATCTCAAAAAGACAAAAAAAAACCAACCCTGATATAACCCCATCCTCAGAGTAGTCAACCCTCTAAGGAATAGTACACCAAAAAGAGGACATTGCCTTTTCTGACGCCATAATCTGCTATGCTGTTTGCATCTTCCAAGCTCCTTCCATCATGGGTCACAGTCTGGGTCTCTAGGGTTACAGCTGTCACTATTTCCACCATCTTTTTCACCTTAATCACTGAGCTGGACTTCCATACCTGGAGCAAGTGCTGTGCTGCTCATTACTTGACCCCCAGAAACAAGGGCAACTCCTCATCTCTGGTCTTCACTACCTTCAGGGTGAGGTAAATGGTCATCTCCTTGTCAATGCCATAAAAAGTCTTCAGTGTGGCTTTATGGTCTAGAAGCCCAAACAAAGGACCTGTCCTTTGTTTGGGTGCTTCCCCACCACCTTTCCTTCAAGAGCACAGTCACTCATCTCCTGAGATGTCTCCCCAACTTTTAGAAATGTTTTTCTTTTACCACTCCATTTGTCAAATCCTAACTTACACAGAGACAGGAAGCACTGAAAGTCATTTCTGAAATCAAAGGAACTGAAAAAAAAACTATGAAAAGGGACAATGTGTTCAGCTTATACATGAGTGGTTGAGTTGGAAATCCCATCTGAACTACCATTTTGTCCAAACTGACCATGTCCTTTTTTTTAATTTTAAAGAGAATTTTTTAAAACAACAAAAATGATGCAGAATGCAAACAAGATGATACAAAATTAACAATGGTTATTATATTGCATAATGTTGTCTTCAAAATAGCTATTACATATTGTGCTGCTGTAAACATGGATCACATATATCAGTGTGGTATGATGTTTTCAATTCTTCTGGAAAAATACATAGGAGGGGAATAGCTGGGTCAAATGTGATCTCTAATCATAGTTTTTTGAGGAATCTCTACAGTGATTTCCACAATGGTGGCACCATTCTGCACTCCCACCAACAGTGGAGAAGAGTTTCTTTTTCACTACAGGCTCACCAGCATTTGTTATTGGATGATTTCTTGGTGATAGACATTCTATTTTATACATTCTCTTGAGCTTGCATGCAATATAAGGGAGGGAAAGAGACTTGCTTCCTCCTTTTGCCTTTATAACCATTAATTTAAATTATCTAAATTCACCAATCAAAAGAAATAGACTGGAGAATGAATTAAGAAACAAGATACAAGCCAGGTGTGGTGGTGCACTCTTGAGAGTCTGAGGCAAGAGAATTGTTTGCAAGTTCAAGACCAGCCTGGGCTACAAAGTAAGCCCAAGGCCAACCTGAACTGTATAGTGAGACCCTGTCTCAAAAAGATAAAAGAAGAAGAAAGGTAGAAAGAATGAAAGAAAGAAAGAAAGAAAGAAAGAAAGAAAGAGAGAAAGAACAAAAGAAAGAAAGAAAGAAAGAAAGAAAGAAAGAATATCCAATAATATGCTGAGCTCAAGAAACATATTTAACTGAAAAACAAAGTCATGAAGATCCAGAACCCAGCCTCGGGCCCTGACCGCACACTCTGGCAGAATCCCAGTGCACGGAAAGGGACTTTGAGCTTGCTCCCAGGTGGTAAGACCATGCGCTGTGTCTGAGACCACCCCAAGACACACACACAGATGGAGGACTAACTGGGCCATGCCCAGCAAATGCCAAGCAGCAAGCAAGACCCAGAATCCAGCCTCGGGCCTGACCGTGCACTCTGGCAGAACCCCAGCACACAGAAAAAACTTGGAAATTTGCTCCCAGGTGGCGATCCTTGGACTACAGCTGATTAACTGTGTCAGTATGGTGAGTATGCCCCTAAAATAGAAGTGTACAGTGAGTAAATAAGGCCAGTAGTAAAGCCCCCTCCAACTAACTGTAAGACCTTGGTGAGTCTAAAGAGTGTGGGTGACCCCCTCCTACACACAGAAAACATCAGGCAGAGTAAAAATGGCAAAACAAAAAAGCAAAATTCAGTCTCAAACATCTAGCCCACCAGAAGAAAGTACAGGAGATACTGAAATAGAGGACCCCAAAAGTAACACACTGGGAATCTCTGAAAAGATAGCAAGTGAAATAAAAAAAAATAACTCCATGAGGCTATAGAGGAAATCAAATTAGAAGTACTCTCCCATGTAGAACAGAAATAACAACCTTAGTAAAGGAGTTGTTGAATGCAGCTAAAGAAGAAATAGAAAAAAAAAGTACAGGAGCATGGGAAACTGATTAAAACCTTGAATGAACAATATAGAAAATAAGTAGAATTCATGAAACAAACTCAAAGAGACATCCAAGAAATAAAAAATTCTATTGAAAGTGTGCAAAACCACCTAAATGAAGTTGAGGATAGGATTTTGGACCTTGAGGACAGGATCACAATTAGTAATCAGGAAAAGATATAGCTTTTAAAAATAACAAATCAGCATGAAATGACAATCCAGAAGCTTCATGACGATGCCAGGAGCAACAATATAAGATTAATGGGCATTATTGAAGATGCAGGAGTCAATGCAAATGACATACATAAACTATTCACAGAAGTAATAGCAGAAAATTTCCCAAACATGGGGAAAGAATCTGATATGCAGATAAGTGAGGCATAGAGAATGCCAAACAGTCACAATCAAATCCACACCCAGACACATAATAATTAAGATCTCAGACATACAGCATAAAAACAGAATACTAAAAGCTGTTAAAGAAAAGACACAACTCACCTATCAAGGAAAACCCATTAGAATCACAGCAGACTTCTCAGCACAAACCTTCAAGTCAAGAAGAGCTTGGAGTGAGGTATTTCAAGCCCTGAAAGAAAACAACTTTCAACCCAGATTGATGTACTCAGCAAAACTTTCATTCAGATGTAATGGAGAAAAAAGATACTTCCATGACAAAGAACAACTGAAGAAATTGATGTCCACCAAACCAACCCTAGAAAGAGTACTGAATAACATACTAGACAGAGATAAAAATGACCACAATCCCCAGAACAACAAAAGAAAGAAACCACCAGGTAGGACAAGCAATTAAACAAGGGGAAAAGCAGAAAGCTAAGAACTGGAAAATAAAATGGCAAAGTCAAGCCAGTACATATAAGTGATATCCATAAATGTAAATGGCTTCAATTCACCTATAAAAAGAAATAGATTGACAGAATGGATCAAGAAGCATGATCCTACAATATGCTGTATATAAGAAACACATCTGACCCAAAAGGAAACTCATAGATTAAAAGTCAAAAGATGGAAAACAGTATTCCATGACCAAACCCAGAGAAAGACCCAACCAAAAAGGAGAACTATAGGCCAATCTTACTAATGAACATTGATGCAAAGATTCTCAATAAAATACTGGCAAATAGAATGCAGCAAATCATCAAGAAGATTATACATCATGACCAAGTGGGTTTCATTCCAGGAATGCAGGGATAGTTTAACATATGCAAATCAATAATTGCAATACACCATATCAACAGAGACAAAAACAAAAACCACATGGTCATCTCAATAGATGCAGAAAAAGCTTTCAACAAAGTCCAACACATGTTCATGATAAAAACCCTTCAGAAACTTGGAATACATGGTGTCTACCTCAACCTTATAAAGACCATCTATGACAAACCAACAGCCAACATTATACTAAATGGACAAAAACTGAAAGCTTTCGATTTAAAATCAGGAACAAGATAAGGATGTCCTCTATCACCACTCCTTTTCAATATAGTTCTGGAAACACTAGCCAGAGCAATCTGAGAGAAATAAAAGGAAAAAAGACAAGACAAGAGAGAAAAATAAAAGGAAAAAAGATAGGAAAGGAAGAAGTTAAATTATCACTATTTGCAGATGACATGATAATCTATATAGAAGACCCAAGAAACTCCATTAAAAGACCGCTAGAGGTAATAAACAAGTTCAGCAGTGTAGCAGGATACAAAATCAATGTTCAAAAATCAATAGCATTCCTGTTCACAAAGAAAAAACTCACCAAGAGAGAAATTATGGAAATATCACCCTTTATAATAACATCTAAAAAAATGAAATACTTAGGAATCAACCTAACTAAAAATGTAAAAGACCTATATGCTGAAAATTATACTATGCTGAAAAAGGAGATTGAAGAGGATATTAGAAAATGGAAGGATATTCCTTGCTCTTGGCTAGGAAGAACCAACATTGTGAAAATGACCATACTCCCAAAACTGTTATACAGATTTAACACAATCCCAATCAAAATATCATTGGCATACCTCACAGATCTAGAGAAAACACCCCTAAAATTCATTTGGAAACAGAAGATACCTAGAAAAGCAAAGGCTATTCTGGGCAACAAAGGCAAAGCAGGAGGCATCTCAATTCCTGATTTGAAGCAGTTCTATAAAGCCACAGTGATAAAATCAGCATGGTACTGGCAAAGAAATAGACCTGAGGATCACTGGAACAGATTAGAAGATGCAAGCACAATTATAAAGACACTTGGCCACCTGATATTTGACAAAGGGGCTAAATATATCCACTGGAAGAAGGATAGCCTCTTTAATAAATGGTGTTGGAATAATTGGCTCTCCACATGACAAAGACTGAATCTAGATTCATGCCTATCACCATGCACAAAACTAAAGTCTAAATGGATCAAAGACCTCAATATTAAAACAGAAACACTAAATCTACAGGAAGACAAGATAGGTAGAAGTCTTGGAGACATAGGGGTAGACAGAGAATTCATGAACAAAACATAAACTGCATGAGAAACACTTTAAATAATCAACAACTGGGATCTCATATTATTGAAAAGTTTCTGCACTTCAAAAGAAATCACCAACAGAGTGAAAAGAAAACCCACAGAGTGGGAAAGAATTTTAACCAGCAACCCCTCAGACAAAGGACTTATATCCAAAACATCTAAAGAATTGAAAAGCATCAAGTACCCCAAATTCAAAGACCCTTTCCAAAAATGGGCATCTGAGATGAACACACAGTTCTCAGAGAAAGATATACAAATGGCAAATAAATACATGAAGAAATGTTCACCATCACTGGTCATTCGAGAAATGCAAATTAAAACAACATTGAGATTTCACCTCACTCCAGAAAGAACAGATGCTACCAAGAAATCAACTGATAACAAATGTTGGCGAGGCTACGGGGGGAAAGGAACACTGTTCCACTGTTGATGGGAGTGTAGACTGGTGAAACCACTGGTGGAAATCCATATGGAGAATACTCAGAAGACTAGGATTGGAAACTCCATTCAATCCAGCTATTCCCCTCCTGGGTATTTTCCCAGAAGAACTGAAAAGTTCATATCACAGTGATATATGTGCACCCATGTTCATAGCAGCACAATTTTTAATAGCTAAATCTTAGAAACAACCAAGATGCCCATCAACTGCAGAGTGGATGAAAAAGGTGTGGTATTTTTACACAACAGAATATTACTCAGCTATAAAAAAGGATGACCTTAAGGCCTTCATAGGTAAATGGATACAACTTGAGACTATCCTCATTAGTGAAATAAATAAGAATCATATTTATAAATATCACATTGTGTCTATAGTGTAAAAAGTGATAAGAACTATAAGAGTAATAAAACCCAAAATGTGTAATGGCTATTGTAAAAAAGAGAGGAAAAGACAGGGCTCTAAGGTATATAGCTGTATGAATGTTTGAGTGTGTAAAATAGATGAGCATATTGCTGAATCTTTGTTGGATCTTGAGCAGAACTGTTTGCAGTCTCACTGTTTGAATGTCTACTATGTATCCTTTAATTTTGTAACTTGAACAACTACATCCAAGATGACAATATGTAATTTAACAACTAGTGATTTCCTAGTGTTTTTTCTCTTTTTTTCATTTTTTCTTTTAGAACTCAGTATTGTTGGTACCCTTTTTTCTGTTTTGCTTTTTTTGTCTTTAAATAAATTTTTTAAATGCATAATTACTATTGTAAAGAAAAGAGGAAATAGGAAGTGCTATAAAAGATATAACTGCAAGTACATTTAAGTGTGTAGGATTGATACCCACATTTCTAAATTTTTGTTGGATTGTTAAACAGATCTGTTTACAGTCTCACTGCTTGAATGTCCACTTTGTATGCTTTAATTTTGTAACTTGAACAACTGTTTCCAAAAGGACAATATGTAACTTATCAACTAGTGATTAACTGTTTATCTTTTTTTGCAAATTCTGTAATATTTCTACCCTTTTTCTGGTTTTTTTTCTCTTTAAATAAAAATTTTTAAAAAAACAAAGTCATAGACTGAAAGTCAACAGATGGAAAACAGTATTCAATGTGACAAATTCCCAGAAAGAAGCAGAGGTAGCTACTGTATTTGCAGACAATGTGAATGTCAAGCCAAGCCTGATCAAAAGACACAAAAAGGATCACTGCATGTGTGTTGAGGGAAGACTCCAAGAAGAGATAACAATCATAAATATATATGCACCAAACATTGGTGTACCAAACTACATAAAACAAATATTAATGGACATTGAAAATCAAATATGCACTAAACCATTATCATGGGGAACTTTAATACTCCACTCTCACAGTTAGATAGATCAACTAGAGAAAAAATTCAATGAAGAAATATCAAAATTAAAACAAACCTGTGAACAAATGGGTGTTCTACCCCACAACATCAGAATACACATTCTTCTCAGCTAAACATGGGACATTCTCCAAAACAGATTACATATTAGCTCATAGAACATGCTTAAGTGAATGCAGAGGAATTGCAATTATCTCATGCATATTACTGGACCATAGTGAAATAAAATTGGAAATCAATGACAAAATAAATCACAAAAACTACATAAGCAAATGGAAATTAACCCTAGTGAACAACAAATGGGCCACATAGGAAATTAAAGAACAAATTAAACAGTATCTACAATTAAATGAAAATACTGATACAACATACTAGAACTTATGGAACACAATGAAAGCAGTCATGTAAGGGAAATTTATAGTGGTAAATTCTCACATCAGGAAAAAATTTAATGTTGAATCTCAAATTTTAGAAAAGCAGGAGCAAACCTAACCCAAAGCTCATATGAGAGAGGAAATCATAAAGATCAGAGCAGAAATGAATGCAATTGAGACTAAGAAAACAATACAAAGAACCAATAAATTGAAAAGCTGGGTTTTTGACAGATAAAGTGAAATTGATAAACCTCCAGACAACCTTATAAAAAAGAGGAAATAAAGGATTCAAATTCAAGCAATTTGGAATGAAAAGGGGGAAATCACAATGGAGCCTATGGAAATCCAGATCATCAATAATTACTTCAAGAACCTGTAATAAGATAGAAAACACAGAAGAAATGGACAGATTCCTACATTGCCAAAACTGATTCAAGAAGATACAAATATTCTAAATAACCCAATATCAGTCAGTGATATTGAAAATGTAATTAAAAATCTACTAATGAAGAAAAGTTCAGACCCTGATGGATTCCTTGCTGAATTCTGCAAGAAATTTAGACAAGATCTAATGCCACTAATGCTGAAACACTTTAATGAAATTAAAGGGAAGCAACACTTCCAAAATCATTCCTGATAGCAAGCATTACTCTGATACCTAAATGAGAGAAACGCCCAACCATAAAAGAAAACTACATACAATCTCCCTAATGAACATGGATGCAAAAATCCTTTAAAAAGATACTGGCAAATAGAAGGCAGCATATCACCAAGAAGATTACATACCATGAACAAGTTGGATTCATCCAAGAGATGCTGGGATGGTTCAACAAATGCAAATGAAGTATACCAGATTAACAGAGTCAAAGATGAAAATCCTACTTCTCAAAAGATGCTGAAAAATATTTGACAAAGTCCCATGTCCATTCATGATTTTAAAAACCCTACAGAAAATAGGAACAGATAGTCTTGTTGATTTTGTTTTGTTTTGTTGGGGTTTTTTGTTTTTTGTTTTTGTTTTTTTGGTACTGGGGATCTAATTCACTTGCCAGGCAGGCACTTATGCTGCTGAGCTAAATCCCCAGCCCCAGGAACAGATAGTCTTTACTGCCATCTGATAAAAACCATCTATGAAAAACCAACAGTTAACATCACACTAAATGGTCAAAAACTGAAAGATTTCACTCTAAAATCAGAACAAAAGGCTGAGGCAGGAGGAGCACTTCAAGTTTGAGGCTAGGCTATGAATTCGGTTCAAAGTCAGCCTGAAATGTGTAGTGAAACACTTTGAAAACAATAATAATAATATTATAATATATTATAATAATATTATTATTAAAATATTATTATTATATAATAATATAATAATAATAATACCAGGAACAAGACAAGGATGTCCACTTTCACCAATCCTATTCAACATAATTCTGGAAAAATTAGCCAGAGCAATTAGACAAGGGAAACAAATAAAAGTAATAAGGATAGGAAAGGAAGAAATTATTGTTATTTATGGATGACATGATACTATACAGAGAAGAGCTCAAAAACTCCACCAAAAGACTTCTAGATTTAACAATAAAATTTGGTAGTGTAACCTGGCAAGGGCAAGGGCATGAGTTTGATCCCCAGTACCAATAAATAAATAAGTAAAACCAATGGAATCATTTTTTTCTTTAAAAAACATTTTGGTAGCATAGCTGGATGCAAAGTCAACACTCAAAAATCAATAGCATTCCTGTACATAAATGACAAGCTCACACAGAGACAAATTAGGGAAATCACACCCTTCATAATAGCATCCCAAAAAATGAAATACTTAGGAATCAATCCAACAAAAGAAGTAAAAAATCTGTACATTGAAAATTACAGAAAAAGGAGATTGAAGAAAATAGCAGTAAATGGAAAGATATCCCTTGCTCATGGACAGGAAGAAAAAACATAGTAAAACTGGCCATACTTACAAAACTTTTTATACAGATTTAATACAATCACAATCAAATTACCATTAACAGACCTAGAAAAAAACATTCCTAAAATTCATTTGGAATTAGAAGAGATCTAGAATAGCAAGAGCAATTCTGGGCAACAATGGAAAATTAGGGGACACGACAATTCCTGACTTGAAATTATACTACAAAGCTACTGTGATATAGTCAACATAGTATTGGGGAAAAAAAGACTAGAGAATCAGTGTAATAGAACAGAAGGTGCAGGTGCAATTCCAAACTCACTCAGCCACCTTATCTTTGACAAAGAGGTCAAACAGGTTCACTGGGGGAAAAAAGATAGCTTCTTTAATAAATGGTGCTTGAAAAATTGGCTTTTCACATGCCAAAGACTAACAATAAAACTACCTGTATGATCATGCACTAAAGTCAAAATTAATCAAAGATCTAAATATTAAAACAGAAACACTAAATCGCTTGGAAAAGAAAATAGGTAGAAATCTTGAAGATATAAGTGTAGGCAGAGTCTTCATGAATGAAACCCAGACCACACAGGAAATGTTACAAAGAATCAACAAATGGGATATCACCTTATTAAAAAGCTTTTTCACAACAAAAGAAATCACCAACAGAGCAAAAAGACTACCCACAGAGTGGGAAAAATGATGATAGCTGTCTCTCAAAGGACTTATATCTAGGCATATAAAGGATTGAAAATAGTCAGATCCCCAAATTCAAAAGCACAATCCAAAAATGGCATCTGGGATGAACACACACTTCAAACAAATGCCAACAGCAAATAAATACATGAAAAAATGTTCAATATTATTGGTCATTTGAGAGAGGCAAATTGCAACAACACTGAGATTCCATCTCACTCCCAATAGAATGGTTATTATCAAGAAATCAATCAGTAACAAATGCTGGAGGGGCTGTGGGGAAAAAAAGAAACCTCCACTGTTGTGGGAATATAGACTGGTACAAACACTGTGGAAATCAGTTTGCAGATTCCTGAAAAAACTAGGATTAGAGGTTCCATTTAACCCAGATAGTCCCCTTCTGGGTATCTTCCCATAAGAATTAAAGACATCATAACACAGTGATATATGTATGCCCATGTTTATAGCAGTACAATTTGTAATAGCTAAATCTTGGAAACAACCCAAATTCCCACTGACAAAGGAATGATATTTGGATATAATGGAATACTACTCAGTTATAAAGAAGGATAAACCTGATACTTTTGTAGGTAAATGGATGCAACTCAAAACCATAATCATAAGGGAAATAAATCAGACTCACATATTTAAACATCATATTCTCTCCCTAGTGTGAGAAGCTGAAAGAATAAATAAGATCCAAAATGTACAACAGATGCTGTGAAATGGGAAGAAACTTCAAAAGAAAAGAGAAACTTGGATGAAGGAAATGGGAAAAGTAGGAAGGGAAAAGGAAAAATATATATATATATATGATAGTTATGCTACTAGTTTCTCTTAGTTTATTGAAAAGAGGTTTGTGCTAATTGTGTTTGGATAGTTTTTAATATCTGTATCTTGTATTTTGAGTTACTACTTTGAAGATAACAATACACAATATATTAACTATTGTTACTTGCCTGCTATCTTGTTTTGAAATTTCGTTTAATTTTTGTCCTTTAAAATAAAATTTAAAAAAGAAATAATAAAATGATTTTTTAAAATTAACCAAATTCCCAATAGGAAGGACCTCAACCCAGCCCAGATGCTATTTTAGATCCTTTTTATCAATTGGCATACTTACTATCTTTTAAACAAAAGTTTCAGGTTTTCCAGGGCTCACAGGTATAAGTGGACTCGGGTGTTGCCTGAGGTGGTTATAAAGAGGACCTCTTCTCCAGGCCTCCAGAAGCAGTCCATCATTTCACTTCTGAATGGTGAATCCAAGTGTCGTGTCTGTCACCCTAACTGAAGTAGGGGTGGAAAGGATTACCATGTAGGGATGCTCCCATTGGGGTTTAGTTCTGTCCTGTGTGGTCAGATCTTTGACTAGTACCAAAGATAGGGCAGCATCTGATACCCATGGGTGAACTGGTCCCTCAAGGAGCCTCTCAATGTCATGGGGAGACTTTAAGTGCTCATCTATGAGTAAATTTATGGGTTTTGGGGATCAAAATATCCATGGTGACAACACCCACAAGCAGCCTGGCCATCCCAGGCTAATTTTTTGCCTAAGTAAACTATGGGCTGGTGACTAGGTCCCAGGTTTTAAGTGAGGACCCCCCAATGCAACCTCCTTTCTCTCTGTCATAAAGAGGATATATTTGTATTGATTGGGGAACCTAGTACAGGGGTCTCCAGCAGATCTTGTTTCAATTCCTGAACTGCATGATCAGCCTGAGGGACCCAAATGAGGAAGTGAGTCTGAGGCCCTTGAATCTTTCTGGGAAGTTTAGAGGGGCTGAGCCTTTTCAGCATATAGGGATTCAGATCCTACAAAAGCAGTGACTGCTCAGGAAAGCTCTCAGCTGCCTAATATGTTTAGGCTGCAGGAAGTCAGGCTATACCATCTCAGGGCTCAGAGCCCTCCTGCCACATGAAATAAGCAAACTCTAATAAGTAATTTGAGTCAGGCAAGTCTGGGCATTTTCATGAGACACATAGCACTGGGAGCCCAGAAAGTTGAGGAGAGACTGATGCCTTATACTCTGTATCATTAGTCTCCGCACAAAGCATTAGATCACTTACATATTGGAGGAAGGTAATCTCTTCCTCCCTCCAGTCCAGGAGGTCTTGGCCTAAGGCTAAGTCAAAAGGCCACTATATCTTTTAAACATTGATACAAGAATACAGAATGGGACCCTTTCCCTGCAGGTAGGTTTGTTCCATTCTGTATAATTAATGAGCTTGACCCTTGTTCCCTTTAGTCCTTCTTTAATACAATAAAGGAAATGAAGTCATGCTGCTTCTCCCACTGGAGTTCCATGGTCCCACTGTGGCTTATTTATAGAAACTGCCTTGGGCCCAGTGGAGGTGTACACTTTCGGCTTTCCCCATCCTCTTTGAGCTCCCTGATGTGTTGCATAGCAAGCATTCCCAGCATGGATGGCCAAGTCCCAAACTCTGTTTCTTCTTCCCTGATTGAGAGTCTCACTGAGGAAGATCACATCTTCCCAAGTCAGTCTAAACAAGGAATCTACTCTTTCAAAGCCATCAGGATTATCTGTGAAACTCTCCAGGTCTCACTTAATTTTCCCCAACTCCAAATAAGTAAAAGGAAACCATTTAGATTCACCCTTCAAGTTGTAGTGGAGAGACAATATCCTGGTGGGGCCATCAATATTGGCAATCCAACTTCTTAATATAGTGGAGCAGATCTTGATCCTCCAAGTCCCAGGGTGCCTGCCTCCCCAGGGAGGAGGAAGGAGCCAGGGCCAAGAGTGAAGTTTCTAAAGAACACTCAGAAGCCCAACTGGGTTGTTCCAGAGCATGAAGGAAAGCTAAAAGGAGGCACCACGCTGTTTCCTCTCACTCACAAAAGCAGTCTAACTGCAGAATTGTCTTAAAATTAAGAGAGACCCTAGCTGGCTGCTTTTCCTGGTTCTCCAGCAGGGTATTGTGTCTAGACATCATTTTTAAAAAGGAAGGGCCTTTTCTATAGTTTGTGGGTCTAAATTTTTCCAAGTGTTTGGATACTCCAGAAGTGAACATGCTGTGACAGTAGAGGATCCAGTTCCCATCTGTGGAGAATGAGGGAAAAGACATAATGTGAAACACTTCACCATTGGGTGTGCCTATATGAGATGGTCTCCCTTATGGACAGGGTATCCCCATCATCCCAGAAGGCCTGTTGCAGCCTAGGGTACCCCTGGTGTGTGTCTGGTTCCAGCATTATCTAAATCTCAAAGAATGATTGTCTCTTTGCACTGGGTTGTCTCTCAGATCAAAAATGATTAGTGTCCCAGCCACAGGAACTATCACACAGAAACAACAACTGGGATCTCATCCTACTGAAAAGCTTTTGCTTATCAAGAGAAACCACCAACAGAGTGAAGAGACAACACACAACATGGGAGAAAATGTTTGCCAGCTATACTCAGATAAAGGATTACTGCAGAGAACGTATAAAGAACTCAAAAAATCGGTGCTTCCAGATTTAAAGACCCAATCCAAAAAAATGGGCATCTGAAATGAATACACACTTCTCAGATGAATACAAGCAGCAAATAAATATGTGAAAAATATTCATCACTAGTCATGCAAGAGATGCAAATTAAAACAACACCCCAGAAAATTTCCACCTCATCAAGAGGATGGCTAATATCAAGAAATCAAGCAATAACATGCTGGAGGGCCAGGGATTTAGCTCAGTGGCATAAGCGCTTGCCTTGAAAGAACACAATTGTAAGTTCGATCCTTGGTACCAAAAAAAAAAAAAAGTGCTGGAGAGGCTGTGGGAAAAAAGGAAACCTTCTCCACTGTTAGTGGGAATGCAGACTAGTGCAACCACTGTGGAAATCAGTGTGAATATTACTCCAAAAACTAGGATTGGAGGTCCCATCAACCTAGCTATTACCCTTCTGGGAATCTTCACAAAAGAATTTAAAAACATCATTCCACAGTAATATATATGCACCCATGTTTACAGCAGCACAGTTTGTAATAGCCATGTCTTGGAAACAACCTAAATGCCTATCAACTGAGGAATGGATAAAAAAGATGTGATATTTTCATACAATGGAGTACTACACAGCCATAAAGAAGGATAAATCAGAAACTTTTATAGACAAATGGGTGCATCTTGAGAACATACTCGTTAGGGAGATAAGTAAGAAACATACATGTAAACATCATATTGTTTCATTAGTGTGAGAAGCTGAAAGAAAAAACATGTATATGTGTATGTATATGTATATAAAAATAATAGTTAAGAACTGGGGATTTAGCTCAGTAGTATAAGCACCTGCCTTGCAAACACATGGTCATGAGTTTGATCCCCAGTACTGATTTAAAAATAATAATAATAATAGTTAAGATAGTTATACTTCTGATTTCTTTGAGTTCACTAAATGGAAAGATTTGTGCTGGTATTGTTCAGACAATTGAATGCAGATATCTTGTATTCTGTGTGAATGATTTGGGCTGGCAATGTGCAATGTATATACCATTGTTGCCCTGATTGACATGTTTTGAAATTTTGTTGTAGCTTTTTTTTCTTTTCTTCTATTCCTTTTTTTAATTCTTGAAATAAAATGGATTGCTGACTGGGCCACGCCTAGCCACCTCCATTGAGCCCCTAGAGCTGAGGGGACATGAGGTGATTTCCAGCGTGTTTGTGCTCAGGGAGAGCTTTGGACCATTGCTCCCAGCAGTTAGGATCCCGCGCAGCATCCTTGACCACCAGAGGAGGAACTGGAGGTCCCACAAGCCTGGCTGGGCCATGCCCAGAGACCTCCATTCAGTATCAGGAGCTGAGGGCATGCAAAGTGATTTCCAGTATGCCCATGGGAAGCTTTGGAACATCACTAAAAACCCCGAAATACAAAATGACAAAATGAAAGACCAAAATGCAATTTCAAACCTCCAGCCTATCCCAAGAAAGCCTAGGAGCCATGTACATAGAAGAAAATATAAGCCATATACCTGAAATGCCTGAAATGATATCAACTGAAATAAAGAAACAACTCAGAGAAGCTATAAAAGAACTCAAATCAGAAATAGTCTCCCAGATAAAAGAAGAAATGATAAATGTAATGAAAGAAGTGCTGAACACATGTAAAGAAGACATAGTTAAAAAATTAGAAGAACAATGCAAAAAGATGTAAACCCTGAATGAACAATACAAGAAACAAACACAACACATGAATCAGATCCAAAGAGATATACAGGAAATCAAAAATTCCATTGAAAGTTAGCAAAATCACCTCAATGAAAGCGAAGATAGAATTTCAGACCTCGAAGACAAGATTGCAGCTAGTGAACAGGAAAGGAAAGATCTTTTAAAGATAACAAGGAACCAGGAAATAAAATTTCAACAGCTACAAGATGATGCAAAGAAAAACAACATATGATTGATAGGGATAAATGAAAAAGAAGGGGACAACATAAATGATATCAAGAGGCTATTTAAAGAAGTAATAGCTGAAAATTTCTCAAACATGAGAATGGAAACTGACATACAGATCACCAAAGCATATAGAACTCCAAATAGCCATAATAAAAATAAAACTACACCCAGACATATAATAATCGACATCCCAGAAATCCAACATAAGAACAGAATATTAAAAGCTGTTAGAGAGAAAAGACACATCACCTATAAAGGAAAACCTATCAGAAACACAGCAGATTCCTCAACACAAACAATGAAGTCAAGAAGAGCATGGACTAAAGTATTTCAGATCCTAAAGGAAAACAACTGCCAACCCAGAATGATGTACCCTGCAAAACTGTCCTTCAAAATGGATGGAGAAATAAGATACTTCCACAATAAGAACAGCTGAAGAACTTCATGATCACCAAACCAACCCTGCAAAGAATACTGAAAGACATTCTGGATAGACATAGAAAAAAAAACACTAAGGAAGGCAGACAATTAAACAGAGTGGAAAAGTAAAGAAGCAACAACAGAAAGATAACATGTCAAAAATAAACCAATATATAACAGTTATAACCATTAATGTAAATGGCCTCAATTCACCAATTAAAAGAAACAGACTGGTAGAATGGATCAAGAAACAACATCTACAAGGAACCCATCTAACCCAAAAGGAAACTCATAGACTGAAAGTCAAAGGATGGAAAACAATATTTCATGTAACAGGAACCCAAAAAAAGCAGGAGTAGCTATTCTGTTTGCAGACAATGTGAACTTCAAACCAAGAATGGTCCAAAGAGATAAAGAAGGTCACTGCATACTAGTTAGGGGAAAACTGCAAGAGGAAGAGATAAAAATCTTAAATATATATGCACCAAATGTGGAAGAAATAAGCTATACAAAACAAGTATTAACAGAAATGAAAAATCAAATAAGCAATAACACAATTATAACAGGAGACTTTAACACACCATTGACACAAAGGGATAGATCAACTAGACAGAAAATCAGCAAAGAAATAACAGAACTGAATCACACCTGAGCACAAAGGGACATACAGAGTATTCCACCCAACAACATCAGAATATACATTCTTCTCAGCAGTACATGGGGCATTGTCTAAAATAGACCATATAATAGGCCACAGAACATACTTAAGTAAATGAAAAAGAATTGAAATTATCCCATGCATGTTATTGGATCATAGCACCATGATACTAGAAATTAATGATAAAAGAAACTGCAAACCCCACACAAATGCATGGAATTGAATAATACACTCTTGAGCAATCAGTGAGTCACAGAGGAAATTACAGAAGAAATTAAACAATACCTACAAGCAAATGAAAATACAAATACAACTTACCAGAATCGGTGGGGTGCAATGAAAGCAGTCCCCAGAGGAAAATTCATTGCAGTAAATTCCCACCTCAGGAAAACAGAACAAACACAAATAAAAAACCTGATGCTACACCTCAAACATCTAGAAAAAGAAGAGAAAGTCAAGCCCAAAGCCAAGAGAAGAGAGGAAATTATAAAGATCACAGCAGAAATCAATACAATAGAGACTAAGAAAACAATACAAAGAATCAATTAATCTAAGAGTTGGTTCTTTGATTCAATCAATAAAATTGATAAGCCCCTAGCCAACCTTATTTTAAAAAGGAAAGAAAAAAACTCAAATTCATGCAACAATGAATGAAAAGAGTTAAATCACTACAAACATGTCCATTGGAAGAAAGATAGTCTCTTCAATAAATGGTTCTGGAAACACAGATCATCAACACCTATTTCAAAAAACTCTCCTCTCATAGGTTAGATAACACAGAAGAAATGGACAGATTCCTAGAAACATGTGAACTACCAAAGCTGGGTCAAGAAGACATAAAACTGCTGAATAACCCAGTTTCAATTAATGAAATTGAAAATGTAATTAAATCCATATAAATAAAGAAAAGCCCTGGTCCAGATGGATTGACTGCAGAATTCTACAAGAAATTCAAAGAAGATTTAATGCTGACACTCCTCAAACTCTTCAATGAAACTGAAAGGAAAATAATTCCCCCAACTCATTCCAGGAAGCAAACATTACTCTAATACCAAAACCTGAGAAAGACACAATTAAAGAAGAGAACTACAGGCCAATCTCACTAATGAAACACAGATGCAAACATTCTCAATAAAATTTTGGCAAACAGAATGCAGCAAATCATCAAGAAGATTATACAACATAACCAAGATTATACAACATAATCCCAGAAATACAGGGATGGTTCAACATACACAAATCAATAAATGTAATCCACTATATCAATAGAGCCAAAAATAAGAACCACATGATCATTTCTATAGATGCAGAAAAAGCTTTTGATAAGGCCTAACACTTATTCATGATAAAAACCTTACAGAAAATTGGAATAGATAGTCTTTACTTCAGTATGATAAAGGCCATACCAATAGCCAGCATCATATTAAATGGCCAAAAACTGAAAGCTTTTACCCTAAAACCAGAAACATGACAAGGATGTCCATTGTCGCCACTCCTTTTCAACATAGTGCTGGAAATACTAGCCAGAGCAATTAGACGAGAGAGAAATAAAAGGAGTAAGGATAGGAAAAGAAGTTAAATTATCATTATTTGCAGATGACATGATACTCTACATAGAAGACCCAAAAACTCCATTGAAAGACTCCTAGGTATAATAAATAAATTCAGTAATGTAGCTGGATACAAAGTCAACACTCAAAAATCAATAGCATTCCTATATACTAACAACAAAATCACTGAGAGAGAAATAAGAGAAGCCACACCCTTTACAATAGCATCCAACAAAATGAAATACTTAATAATTAATCTAACAAAAGAAGCAAAAAAATCAATCTCACAAAAGAAGTAAAAGATCTATTCAGGGAAAATTATAATTGCCCTAAAAAAGAAATAGAAGAGGACCTCAGAAAATGGAAAGACATCCCTTGTTCATGGATAGGAAGAATAAATATTGTGAAAATGGCCATTCTCACAAAATTTTTATAAAGATTCAATGCAATCCCAATCAAAATACCACTAGCATACTTCATAGATTTAGAGAAATCACTCCTAAAATTCACCTGGAACCAGAAGAGACCTAGAATAGCAAAGGTAATTCTAAGCAACAAAGGCAAAACAGGAGGCATCACAATCCTTGACTTGAAGTTATACTACAAAGCTACTGTAATAAAATCAGCATGGTACTGGAATAAAACAGACCTGAAGATCAATGGAATAGATTAGAAGATACAACTACAACTATGAACACACTCAGCCACCTTATCTTTGATAAAGGGGCCAAACTTGTCCATTGGAAGAAAGATAGTCTCTTCAATAAATGGTTCTGGAAAAATTGGTTCTCCATATGCCAAAAACTAAAACTAGACCCATGTCTATCACCATGTACTAAACTAAAGTCTAAATGGATAAAGATCTAAATATTAGAACAGAAACACTAAATCTGTTGGAAGACAAAGTAGGTAAAAATCTTGAAGACATAGGGGTAAGTAGAGAATTCATGAACAAGAATCAAACCACATGCAAAATACTTCACAGAATCAATAACTGGGATCACATCCTATTAAAGAGTTTTTGCATCTCAAAAGAAATATCCAGCATAGCCAAAAGAAAACCCACAAATTGGGAAAAAAATCTTAGTGAACTGTCCCTTAGACAAAGGACTTCTGTCTAGAACTTATAAAGAATTTTTAAAAATCAGACCCCTGAAATTCAAACACTCAATCCAAAAATGGGCATCTGAGATGAATACACCATTCTCAGATGAAGAAATACAAATGACAAATAAATACATGACAAAAGTGTTCAACATCATTGCTCATTAGAGAAATGCACCATTCCTTGCCCTGGCTGGTTCACAGGCAGGGGCTTAGTTTCCTTCCTTGTGTTCCCTGGTCCACACTCTGGCTGGCTCACAGGTGGTGGCATAATATAGTTTTGTTATACTCACTCATCCATTACTCTACAAGTTAGTCCCTTCTCTCCCTGGTCTCTTTTTCATTCTCTAATAATCTTTCTTATACTCTGTCACATCTTTTTTTTTCTTTATTTTTTTCTTTTCTATTTATATAACACACATGAGAGAAAGTGGGTGATATTTGATTATCTGGGTCTGTCTTATTTCACTTAAGATCACTGTCTCTAGTTAAATCCATTTTCTGAAAATCAGAGGATTACATTCTTTGATCCGGCCTGCGGACCAATGCGTGGGTTTTCCCCAGAGGAAGGAAAACGGGGCGGGGGCAGGGTGAAGAGAGAGAGACGGAGGCAAGTTGAAGTTTCCCAATCAAACCTCGTTTTATTGAACAATGCTCCTGGCTTATAAAGAAGTGGGGGCGGGGAGTTATGGATGGGTCACTGTCATTTCCTGGGTGGGGCGAGAGGATCCTGGGAAATGTAGGCTGACGCACTGGACGCCCATAGGAGGGAGAGATGGAGCGGCAGCCATGAAGCTATCATGCTGCTCCCTACAATTCTTATTTACCTTTCACTGATACTGAGGTAGAATAGGAGAAAAGCAGGATATGTAGGGAATAAAACAGGAATTTCCTATTTTATAAATTGTACTTTTAAGAAGACTGCAACTTCAGAACACAATCAAAACTACCCCAGATATTCTGTATTCTGTAGTCTAGTTTATGTTTGTCTTCCAAGCTTGTTGGAGACCACTACGAAGCACCTCTAAGCAGGGTTTAAAATTAATTAATTTCTTTCTATGTTTATCTGTGAGTCTGTCCTTGGCCTAGGTCCCTTGCCTGGTGATGGGAGCTGATTCATCATAAGTGAGCCTCTATGATTCACTGGTCCTGGCTGAGGCTTGTAATGGCCTGTGAGGCCAGAGATACCTCAAAAGGCAAGGTAAAGCCAAAGCTGAGGACCTTTTGGCTCTAACACAAATTAAGTAGAGACTACAGGTGCAATCTCACACCTACCATAAATGTCACCATGGAGATAAGACAGTTCTCCTAAATTGTCATAATTTACTACTTGGAGACATCTTTGAAGTGACTCCAAAGGTCCTTCTCATTTCCTGAGCTTTCCTCAGTTTCCCCACTTGTTCTTTGGATCTAATAAATGTGAGCAGCCTGGAGAAGCTCTTTGTCTTAGTCCTCATGATAGCTACAGAGTCAAGAATTCTGAAAGAGGGTTTTGATCCTCCTGGAGCCCTAAAATCATACCACTTGTCTCATTTACTTAAGGCTTTGCCTTACACTCATTTGGGAGATGGGAGATCTAGGTCAGAACCCAATACAAGCTCATCATCAGACCCCCACCTGGATGAAGAAGAAAAAACTAGCAGAGCTGAGCTGCTGACTACAGCTGCAGAGACACACATAACTAGCTGGAGCCAGAGTTCACAAAATGAGATGAGCAAGCAGCCACCCTATGTACCACACCTGCAACATATGGATGTCACCAAGACTTCCAAATCCCCAGACCCAGACTACAAATTTCCCACTCCTCCCTGCCATACTCTCCCCTATCCAAACACTACTCTAAAACCACCCATCTCCCCGTATTGTCCCTCGGGGACAGTGGTCCCATTACTCTTGTCCTGCCTGCACCTTCACCTGATTTGGCAGCCGCAGCAGCACCTCAATTTACTCTAATAGTACCTAGTCCCTAAGATTAATGCAAGTAGCAGGTACAGACACATGAATTAATAAAAGAAAAACAAATACTATTTTCATAAATACTAGGAAATAAGTTATAACCAGTTGACATAAAAAATTACTAAGTGCAAGGATTATCCTGAGGATTGAAAATATTAAAGATTATTCAATATTCCCTAGAAGTTAAGTGTACATTGATGGAAATATATAATGCTTTAAAAATATATATACTTTGGCCTGATAGTTCCTCTTTTGTATCTGTACTGAGATAATTAATGAAACATTTATCAGTGTTTTTTTCACTAGAGAAATTATTGACAAATGTCTAACAATATGAAAATGACTAATTTCATATGACTGTTATTCATATTTAAAAATAAGTTGTCTTCACCAATTTGGCTTTGCTATTTCACTTTTATCATCTTTTAAGTAACCCAAAGATCTAACCAAAGCATGCAAAATAAATGACAGCTTCATAAAACCACACTACATTTTTCAGAAGGTTGACTAATTTTCTGAATACAAAATAGTGTAAGAGATGTAATGCCTAACTTTCCGTGTTGATTTACTTATGCACAGTAGTCAGGTAGTTTAATGAACCCTACTCCAGATGTTTCTGTGAGAGCACATTTCAGAAAACATATGATAAATGGTGTAGCAAACAGTGAGTAAATACCATCCATAGAGTTGGTGGGTCTTATCTAATGAGTTGAAGGCCTCAAGAGAAAATAGTCTAGTTTCTTAAGGGAGACTGCCTCTGGTATTGATCTGCATTGTCACCTCTTCCTTGATCCCCAACTTACCACTTAATTCTGCAGATTTTGGGCTTTTCAGTCCTATTACCCATGCCATATCCTTAAATTCTTTCCTTTTCTTGGTGTATACATTCCATTGGTTCTGTTTTTCTGCAGAAGCTGATGAATACAGAGAATGTTATAAGGAATACAGAAAAAATTCCAAGGAATAAATTTGTCCTTTGAGAACTGCCTTTGTGATATATCAGTCTCCCACCAATTTAGAGATCTCATGCTAAGAATCCCTAACTCTTGGCAGAGGAAGTTGGTATCACATTTTCATGATACATATGTGTGATATTGAAAGTACAGTTGTACCTTAGTTCACAAACTTAATTAAACTTAATTTGCTCTATGATTTCAGAAAAAATGGCCATGTTTGTGTTTGTGTAGGAAAGATGGCTATGGACACATCACCTGATGCAGAGCTTGTGAACAAAAACAAAACTTGTCCAATGCTTCTGTTCATGAATCAAATTGTTTGCAAGCAAAAGCATTTGTTGAACTAATGTACTACTGTACTAATAAAAATTAAAAATTAAATTTGTGCAGTGTACTGGGCATCTCTAAGTTCAACTCTTTCAATGGAAGCTCTGATATTTAAGAAAGCACTTCTTGCACTAAGTTTGGATGTCTGAAAATTGGGGCTAATCTTTGTGTATACCCTGAAAAATGACATGAACTTGAGAGATTGCAATACTGGACAATCTCTAAGAATTGAGGACTATAATCCAGAAATCCAAGGCTGTGATACTAAGTATTCTGAATATTGAGGAAATAGGAGCTCCTAACTATAATTGGAAGAAATTTGAAGAATGCAGAGTCTGAAAAGTAATTGGAGAGAGAGAACATATGTAAGGGAAAAGTTATTGTTTGTTTGTTTTGTGATGGGAGTTGAACTCAGGACCTTGCACTTGTCTGGCAGGCACTTAGGCCACCGGGCTACATTCCTTGAAAGGAAAGACAAAAGAGGAACCAGTCAGTTGGAAGCCTCAGATTAAGGAGTTTCTTGTGACAGACAGAAAAAACAGTGACAGAAAGGAGGTATCTAAGAAGAAATAGAGAAAATAGGGAGCATTTTTCACGGCCTTGGTGGGGCAATGAGGCATTAAAATAAGGAAAGTAAGTCACAGATATGAAAAAAATTGTTTAAATTCATGTGAAAAGCAAATAGTGGAACCAATTGAATGCAAGTCAGTAGATACATAGGAATCTAATCACACAGATCAGAAACACCATGGAGGTAAGGTGGCGGTAAAAGGTGATGCTGCTTAGAGTCATTATCCCAGGATGTTGGCATGCTGAGAAAAGTTCTACATACTGTCTGGTTCAGAAAATTAATAGACACTGGCAAGGGGTAAATTTAGAAATCATACGGGTATATATATGTTAGTCTTCTGTTACAATAATGAAATATTTGGGAAAGTTCAGTTCTAAAGACAGAATATTTATTTTGGCTCACACTTTGGAATTTCCAGTCCATGGTCAACTGACCTAATTGACTTTACTATTGAGGCATCACTTCATGTAGGAGTGCAAGATTGGGCAAAATCTCTCACTTCATAGCCAGTGATCAAGAGGAAGAGGAAGAATCTCTGGTTCCACTACCTAATTTAAGAGCACACCTCAATGACCAGAACCTCCAGCTATGGCCCACTTCTCAAAGTCCATTTCCTGTAATCCCACCAATTAGGGTGATTGAAACAGGAAGATTGTAATGTTCAGGTCAGCTTGTGCAGGGTTCTGTCCCAAAATAAAATCAAAAAGCACAATGGAAAAAGCCCTTCCTTAGTGGAAGGGCACTTCCTTATCATGCGCATGGTCCTGGGTTTAACTTTTAAAGAAAAAATGTCTTACCACTTCTTAACAGTGCCTCCCTGCAGACCAAGCCTTTTAACAATGGTCTTTTGTGGGGCATTCAACACCAAAGTATTACATTCAAGATCTGAGCTCCCCCTTTCTCCTTACCCTGGTCTAAAGATTGTTATTCTATGGTTTATAAAGTGGTTGTTGAGGGATTGCAAGATGGCTGACTGAGTGGTGGCATGATAAGAGAGCCTCTCTGAGAAAAAAAATATAAAAACAATTCAGATGCTGGAATCTCACAACATGGAGAAAGCCAGACAAAAGGAGAGAAATTCTCATGAACCAGGAAGAAACTGAGGAAAAAGAAAAAGAAAAAAGAAAGAAGAAGAAGTGTGGACAGAGGGCTGGAGCTGGGCAAGTCCTGATTACTGTACTGGCACATCTTAGAGTCAGGTGACTCATGATCGAGCTGAGATCCAGGGCCCTGCTGAGAGCAGGGGTTGGTGAGCTCCAGACCCTTGGCTGGAGGAGGTGCTGTGGCAGGGAGTGGAAACAGTCAGTTGAGCTGCATGAACTTTGGTGAGTGATGGGAACTGGGCTCCCCAGAGCAGGAGGACTGGCTGGGTGACATTTTGCAGTTGGGCAGGGCCAGCTTGAATTGGGGCCCTAGGCAGCATCTGCTGATGACTCCTAGTCCAAAGCAGATTGGTGGGATCTGCTCGGGCTGGGCCATGCCCCTGGTTGAAACCCAATAGCTGGGGACGAGGCTTTTCTGGGCCAGTCGCATCCCCAGGGAATATACAAACTTGTTGAAGCATAAACTGGTTGACTGGCATAGGGGGAGGAGCCAGCTCTCAGCGTGCAACTCGCAGATCTGCAGTGGACTGGGGGGCAGTACTTCCCTAGCAAGTGTGTTGCAGAAAAACTGTAAGCAATATGAAAGTCCCAGAGACCTCCACCACCCACCTGTCTGAAGGGGGCCAGAAACATGACAAGACAGAGAAAGAGCAAAAGGTCCCCAACTGTGAACCAGGGAAAGTTGAGTCCAACAGAGTTAAATACAGAGGAGGTTGAGAGCAGCAAACCTGTAATGCCAGACAGCCTCATCAGAAACAAAGAAATACCTCTGTGACCTCATCATCGAATTTAAATATGAAATTCTAACTCAGGTGAAGCAAGATATAAGAAGATTAATAAAAGAAGTCCTTGGTAATCCTCAAGAAGACACAAATGAAAGAATAGAGGAACCCAGAGGAAAGAGAGAAGCCTTTGATGAAGAATATAAACAAAACCTAAAATATATGAAACAGATCCAAAGAGAATATCAGGAAATTAAAAACTCCATTGAAAGCTGGCAAAACCTTTTAACAGAAACTAAAGACAAACTTTCAAAACTTGAAGACAGATTTGCAAAATATGATCGTGAAAGGAAGGATCTCTTAAAAATAACAAGGAACCAGGAAACAATGATACAAAGGCTAGAAGACGAGGATTTATAATCTAAGAATAAAATATGTGAATGAAGATGCAGCAACAAATACAAATGAAATAAAAAGTCTATTCACAGAAATAATTAAGGAAAACTTCCCAAACATAGGTAACAGAAGTGAAGTTCAGATAAATGAGGCATACAGAACTCCAGCCAGCTACAACCAAAACAGATCTACACCCAGACATATAATAATCAGGATCCCAGAAA